>ML783507.1:436868-453418 GCA_009831015.1 Picea engelmannii
AAAAGACTAGTCTTGCTGACTGGATTGGATGCATACCTAAAATACTAAAGGATGACAGTTTGAATATTAGTACATGTACGAGAATTGTATGTACTAGCTACACATACATTTCTTGTACATATACACTAGTATGTATGATTTTTATGGATTACTTACTAATAATGTCGGTTACTTGTTACGAATGTGTGAACCATGTTCTTGTTCTTTGTACCATAAGATACCTTAACTTCGGGACGAAGTTTCCTGAAGGGTGGGTGTATGTAACGACCCTTGATTATTAAGTGTAATTAATTTAATAATATAATCCTAAAAGTTTAGCTAAACTATAATTATGTCTTAAAATAACATTTCTAATTGATTATTATTAATGAATTAGTCATGATGGTTAATGATTCATTTAAATATTAATTAATTAAGTATTAAATAAAAGGGTGGAGAATAAAATATAACATTTAAATCAAGTTACGTATACAAGAAGGGATCACATAAGGATCCCGAGAAGATAAAGAATGAATGATAATGGATAAGGGTAATTAAATGGAGGGATAAGGAATTCAATGCAAGGTGGAGTATCGGTGAAGGGGGAGGATAAGGAAGGAAGGAAGGGTTGGAGGGGATCATTCTACGGAGGACTGTTTTTCTTGCTATGGGCAGAGAGCCGAGAGGGGCTGAGAGATGGGTGTGCTCAGATTGAGGCACGAGATTTTCTGGTTGTGAGATATTGATCAGGCAGGGGCCGGGTTGCTAGAGGTTTTGGGCTCGGAGGGCCAGGATATCCATAGATATCCTGGAGCTAGGTCGTTTTCCTAGTTGGCAGGGTGGACAATAGTTTTGGGCAATTATTTTTCTATGTTTTCAACAGGACTGGACTATGTAGCAGGTAGCAGGAGAGCAGCAGAATAGCAAGGCAGCTGGCAATGCAGATTAGCATCAGGACCAGGTAATCCTATTAAATTATGCATTTATTTATTCTACTATGAATTCGTTAATATTTGATGAATTTAAATTGTTGAAATCGCTGGTACGAATATCAATATTATGCTGAATAGGTATTGTCTTAGTTAAGAAATAAATTTCTTATGAGGATAAGGATGTTTAGATATATATATGGGCATTACAAATGGCATGGACAATATGGTGTTTTGACCAACTCTAAATTTATGAAAAGAGATGAATATGCAATATTTTCATTTCGATGAAAACTGTTCTATGAGAAGGAGAAGGTATTCATCATTCCAGATGCACAATGTCCCGAAAAGCCAAAAACTATGAATTTCAGCTACTTCAAATGCAAGCTAGTTTCACTACCCAAAAGAAAGAATGCATATATCTTCTTTGTTTGATTCTAATGTATAAATAAATTAAATACAAATCCTTTGATGCTCTATTACTTTCAATCAGGAGAAAGGGTGCTATGCAGATACAAAAGACACAAAGAAAAATGGCTACAAATAAAGCATGCACTCAAGGTAGTGAGGTATGAAAGAAAACAAGTAAAAACTTGTTATAACAAACAATAACAAAATAAAGGATTCTACAACCAATTAATCATTCAAGGAACACAATAAAATGAAGAGAAGGATCCAAGAAAAGATACGAAGAAAGAAAAACCACTCAAAACTATCCCGACAAAACACGCAGCTAGAAAAGGAAATTTTACATTCCTTAAAAAGGTTTCAAGCTCCAATCAAGACAATAGGGAGTGATAAGCATAAAAACTCAACCTAAATAACTTCATAAACCAATAAAAAATTCTAGGTAAATACTTCCACAAAACAGGCTGAGAAAATCTGAGCAGAAAAAGGCAAAAATCCCCCAAAAAGGAGACTGGCACTCCCTGTCTCAAGGGTAAAGAGTGTTGCAATTCTCCCTAAAGCACTATATGGTAGTTCTATCACTCTTATATGGCCTACAGGGGGGCGTTGATCCACCCATAAATTAAAAAAACAGTAAAACAAAATGCAAAAAACTCACCCAGAAAGCATAAAAATTGGTGAAATTGCTAGTGAAGGTAGGAGAAGGCTAATGGATGATGAAAAAACAGAAAATTCTTATGAAAATGACCTCAAAAATCAAATGGAATAGTGAAAATATCTCTGAATTTCCTTACAACAACTTTCATACAATCATATGAATGAGAAAGTTGTGGATCGACTCTAAATCTCAAAGAAGAAGAGTGACTCAAGGTAAGGAAGAGAAATGTCAAAAATAAAAACAAGACATTATGAATTCTTAGAAATCAAGATTTTGTAGGAAAAAACAAAGACACACTGAGATGGTGATAACCTTGAGCAAATGAAACAACAAAAAATTAAACTCAGAGATCAACTCCCAAAAGGTTTTTAGTAGAAAAAGACCAACACTCTGGTGTCAAGGGCACCATAGAATTGCAATGCTTTGTGGGAGCCTGCAAGGGAGTACTAGCACTCTTATTGTAGAGGTTGGGGAGTGTTGGCCTCTCAGAACTCAAAACTTGTCCCAAAAAAAAAAAAAAAAAACTCAAGAAAATCGAGAAAATCAGTGTGTATGGGATGAATCCAAGAGCCAACAACACATCTAAGAATCAGAGACACAGCATGACTAAGATCTATAAGTAAGAAAAGTTCAAAACAATACCAAGGAAGGAAACCAAAACTGAAAGCTTCACTCCCTAGTGGAGTCGCCAATTTTCGTTACAGGGAAATTCCCCTGCGGACAGGTGAATCCCCTCTTGGGCTCTAGACTCCTAAGACCAAGACAGAAAGTTGCTAACGTTGATCACTGACATTCCTTTAAACCTATCTAAACTAATGTACAAATAAGAGGAATAATATGTACCTTTTTACGATGTTTTTCCTTGCCCAGTCTGAGTTGAGCTTTGATCCCCAAGCTCTTCAACAAGTCCTGCAATCCAATCAAAGACGGAACACACTTCCTATTCTACTATGATTAGCTTGAAACTAGATCTATTCATTAAAGACAAGTTCATGTAGATAAACAAAACCTTGAAATAAATAGACCAAGAACATATGTATTAATGAGAACTTAATGGAGATACTTACAGACCTTTGATGAAGATGCAACATAATCTACTAGGTGTCCTTGTCCAACCCTTTGCTCAAATAATCCACAAACAAAATGACTATGATTCATTGATTATATCCCTTATGAGATCATAATTTTTATGTTTTCAATGTCTCTCCCTTCCTTATGAGATCATAATTTTTATGTTTTCAATGTCTCTCCCTTCCTTATGAGATCATAAGTTAGGCATTTATCAATTTCTTCATCTATTTCACCATGAGAAGGACTCCTTATATAATCTTGGAGAGACCCAACCACCTTAGAGATTCTTGGGATAGGTTGAGGATCTTTCTCCTTTAGTTGTGGATCCTCCCTAAGATCCTGCCTTGACATCAAATTCGAATCCAACCAACTCGAGAGATGAGGGGGATTTTTCCTTGATTTTCCTTAACAACCCAAGATTTCCTCAAACAACCCAGTGCTCCCCTAGAATGGGGCACAAAGTGTTCCAGCGCTCCCCCAAAGGAGGGAAGGGAGCATTAGAACTCCTTGAAAGTGGGTAGGGTAGCGCCGCCCAAAATTTCTTCAAAAGATCCCAACGCTCCCCCATAAGGGTACATAGAGTGTTGGAACACTCCCCCAAAGAAGGTTAAGGAGAGCTGGCACTCCCTGACAGTGGGTAGGGAAGCCTTGGCCTCCAAATTCATTTTTAAGTGGTTTTTTCCATGGAAACATCTTTGTACTCTTCATCAAATGATTTCTAATTCTTTAACTAGTCTTTGAGGGTGTCTTTGAAGTTTCCTTATGATGTCGTTCGAGACACGACATGAGAAGGATGACTGTATGATGTATGAGACACTTGTGACACTTATGGCTAAAATGCGACACTTGTGATACTTGTAATGACAACAATAGGTCATCATTGAAATGAGTAATTTTGATGTGTAACAATATGCCATACACAATTTCAAATGGACCTTTTTGAGTGCTCTTGTTCATTGAATTGTTAAATGCAAATTCTGCTTGTGCTAGAATCTGGTCCCATTGATGACCTTGTTCGGTGACTAAACTTCTTAACAAGTTTCCCAGACTTCTTTTTACTACTTCAGTCTATCCATTTGTCTGAGGATAATATGTTGAACTAAAGTAAAAGTTTGTCCTTAGCCTCTTCTATAGAGTTCTCCAAAAGTGTCCTACAAATTTTGTGTTTCTTTCTGAGACTATGCTCCTAGGAAATCCATGTAGTCTCACCACTTCTCTGAAAAACAAATTGGCTATGTGTTTAGCATCGTTTGTTTTCTGGCATGGTCAAATTTATCCAATGTAATCAACTTTATTTTATTTTCAAGGAAAAAAGGAAGACATCTACTTTACTTCAAGGAGCGCGATTAATCAACCATTTAATTCAACAATAATAAACATTATCTCAAGGTGCATGTGTGATCCAAATTCTGAATTAAACATAAACCAACATCATTCAATGCGTGTAATTAATCTATTCACTTAGGAAATCATACATCAACATAGTTTAGTGGCGAAATAGAATCTACTTAATTTCAAGATGTGTGATTAATCAATTACTAAATTAAACAATACATCCACATTAATCAATGGCGCAATAGTAATTATCAATTTAATTCAAGGCACAAAAGGAATCTAGTCTATTAAATTTAGGACGCAAGAATCTAGTTATTGATCCATTTATTTCCATGTGCAAGGAGATCTAATTACAACATTTAGTCATTCATCAATAATGTTTAATGGTGCAACATGATATTCTACTAAACCCTATTATTTTCCAAGAAACAAAGTGGGTAAGGAGAAATAGGATAATCATAAGGATAAGTAAATCAAGAGTTCAATTCAACTTAATATCAGGTAGCATAACTATACATCTCAAATTAAAGGCACCTTCTAGGAGCATGTGATTGAATGAAAAAAATCATTTTCATTATGAGAACACGTGGGAGGATGGATCCTCTCAAAGCATACATTAAGTTAACACTTCTTACATTACGTATCCATCTGTAAACCAAAAAGATCGAGTCTTAATAACAATATTGGTCAGAGCTTCAGAGTTGACTTATAATTCTAATTAAATAATTAAAGAAGTACCCATAAATTAAGGAACCCGGGTCAACAATAGTACCATTGATAATAGTAATCTAAATATAGACTATTAGATGGGTAAAAGATATAGCTTCCATGAGTCTTCAAAAATTAAAAACAATAGATTTGTTTGAATGTGCTCCCTAATGATTTACAATCATATTTACTCTACCACTTCCTATACTTAGAACTACCAAGAGGAATATAAAGGAAATAAAACCATACTCATATATTAATAAATCACTATGAATGAAGCTACATATTATCTGAAAGAACACATTCACATAATTGAGTTTCTACTGTATAAAAATATTATATAGAAAACATATGTAAACATTAGATTCTATAGGTATTATCAAATTTGGAATTAAAATCTAGGCTACATGAATTGCATGTGGTTGTTTTACTATTTGCAAAATAAAACTATCAAAGTATATAAAATAAATTATTAAATTACACCTATTCCTCTAAAGTGGGCCCTACCTCTATAGAATAGGGTGATGTGGCATATTACACTAACAATGAACTTAGATTATAAATCTAAACATCAATGCAAATAAAAACACTCATGGAACTAAAATCATATGGAGAAATATAGATTCATATTATGTTTCAAAATATCAAAATATATTTCCATCATCGTTCCTTGTCTATTGTTAACCCATCGATTAAACAAAAATATATGCATTACATAGAGGATTTCAAGGTAATCTCATGGGATACACCTTTTAACAATCGTTGAGAGAGAAAAAGAAGAAGATACACCCTCTACAAATCATTGAGGGAGAAAACTCAGAGGATACACCATTCAAATTGATGAGGGAAATTTAGAGGTTAAATGGAGAGAATTGTTGCACGACTATTCAAACCATAGAGGTAAGGAGAACATTGTTGTGTGAATGTTCCAAATGCAGAGTTAAGAAGAACATTGTTGTGTGAATGTTCGAAATGTAGAGGTAAAGGGATTAAGATCACTGGGTGATTACTCCAAAACCATGAAGTTTCCTTTAATAAAACACAGAGGAAAAGGGAGTGGAATCACATGAGTGGCTCCTGAAAAATGTTGAGGGTAAAAAGGAAAATAAAATGAAGAGGAAGAAATGAAAATTCGTTGGGCAAGTGGAAGAAGACGCAAAGCCTTAACTCATGAGAAAAACGCTCAGAACAAGAATTAAACTCACTGAGTGTAATCATCGAACCTTGGGCAAGTGATTTAACAAATCCAATGCAGAGAAAAGTTCATTGAGGTTATAAAATCCAATAAACATTTGCAGAGGATACATGCAAACGCAAAGATCCTCTATGGATTCGCTGAGGTGATTAAATCCACTAAAAATTTGTAGAGGATACATGCAACGCAGAGATCCTGTATGGATTCGATGAGGTGGTAAAATCCACTAAACATTTGCAGAGGATACATGCAACGCAGAGATCCTATATGGATTCGCTGAGGTTATATAACCCATCAAAAATCCACAAAGGATACATCTGTAAAGGGAAAAATGAAGGGAAATACAAGTTCTTCGAGCAAAAGAGTGAGGCCGCAGAGGTGAATACAAGATGAAAACGCCAGGAATTGTAATGTGTTCCAAGTTGGGCGAATGCCTTAAATAAAAAGGTTAAAAAGAAGGGTTTCCATACTAGTGTAATTAAAACGCAGAGGAGAAATATCCATTAAAAATTCCTCAAAGGATACATACAAATTCACAGATATCCTTGAAGAGAAAAACATAGAGAAAAATCTGGTGCTAAGTTGTTGGGCAAGTATTGAAGGCACAGAGAAAAAAAAATGCAATTCGTTTAAGATTAGACTAAAATGAATTCCAAAAAATGCCAAAGGACATGTAGCGATCAATGAACGAAGTTTCTATGGAATTTGAAATGACCAAGACGATTAAATTTGAGGGAAATGTACATCTTCCATAACCATTTTTAGTCTAAATACATCTTACAAAAATTGCATGGACCATATATATTCTAGTTACATATCACAAAAAAGCAAATGATGGAACCAATGTCCATTCAACGAAGTTTAAAATCTTGTACATATTAAATCTTAATACAATACAATTTTCAACCAAATACCATAGATGACGACGAGAATTCAAAGATGTTCTCATGTGCTTGTGCTCCGTTGAGATCCCCGCTTCCTAACCATGGAGACTTCACCAATACCTCCCATCCAACGATAGGGGTACTCTTCTCCCCCCTTATCCGCCTGAGCCGCAAAGGGTCCATGTACACACACAACCAGAATCCTCTAGCTCCCAACTCACCTCACAAGGTAGATCCACCACTCTTTCTCTCTCAATATGGGTGTCCCAACTCTCACAAGTAAAACCATTCATAATTTATGCAACATAACCTTATTCATAACCAGTGTTATCCATCCCCCAACTCAACCATTTGTTTTATAGAATTTTCCTTAGTGACATCTTTCAATTTAAACATTTAATTCATTTTTTAAAAAATAATTAGTAATTATCCACCCCCATACACTTGTCACTCGTTCCATTAGTTGCACCAATAAATCCACATTTAATTTAATTAAATGTCAATTTCCCTCTCCCATCCTAGAAGTGCAACTAAAATCACTCCTAGTTGTCCATTTATTCCCTTTATTTCTCATTTATGACTGACTCCTTTTTAAAATAGAGTTGAGTTAAAATACGAATTTTCTCTAGTTAAACTAGACTCTAGATACCATTCTATGCTTAGACATTGTTGTATGTTTTATCCCTTTCTTATTTTAATTTCTAATTTGGTATTTTATGCACACAGGTGTATTGTATTAATTCTTTAGATTTATTTCATCTCTCTTTATCTCTTAAGTTGGTTTACCTTTTTCTTATTTCATCTAATTTGTAATTTAGTTTTAGAAATCTCACCAATCTTTAGACTTAGGCTTAAATTCAAATAGGCTTAGACTTTCATTTTGGGGTATAAAATTAATAATTTCAATCTGTAATTAATTAATTAAATCCAACAATGTTTAAAGATTTTACAATATGTAAAAATTCACTCAAGATTTTCTAGGCCACCTAGGTTCACTGGCTTAAATTTTTATCACGCAATGTGCCCTTTAAGACGAACTCTGTGCTCCAAGGGTGCCACTCGCCTCTGATTCAAATTTTAATTATGTGATGTGCCCTTCAAGGCCCACTTTGGGCTCCAAGGGGGCCACTCTCCTTTGACTTATTTTGGTAGTTTTCCAACCCTTGGAGTCAGTACTCCATTCAGGTGACCTTGTGAGAGACTAAGGGATTCTAAGGAATAAGGACCCTGCCTTATTGTGTGCTCCTTGGAATCTTCATAAGCGACTGTCTCATTCCACCCTCATGACATCGGGGATCTCTCGAACTAGGTAATCATTAACCTACAATTCGATCCACGGTGGGAGTGCTAGTAGGATGTGACAGAGATTCTTCCACACCTCTCCCTCAATATCTAGATATTGTACATGGCCCCTTTACTCCTTGTGGGACTCATATTAGAAATCAATCGCCAGCCTGCATCAATCAACGAAACACTGTCAAATATCCATAAACAACATCATAATATAATCGATCATATGTCACATATGCATAAATGAAATACTCAAACCAATAAAATCCACTCTCTGACTCAATCTAGAGTCCAAGGAGGTTCGGTGATGCCTCAACATCCTCAAACTATCAAGTGTCCTTCACACTCAGGGGAATCTCGTCAATAGCATCTGTCAATACAGAAATATCATAGAACATAAATCATAATCCATCAACATCATCATATGAATCCATAAGCGAAACATACAATTGTATACTAAAACTGGATCACTTGCACTCAAGTTTCCTCAGAGAATAAGTCAATAACATGTGTTCGTAAGAGAGGGATGTTACATACACACCCTCTTGGTTTAAAATTCGTCTCGAAGTTATACAATATATAAATGCATTAAATGAAGCATATGAGAGTATATAAATGTTTAACTATCAAATAAATATAGAAATTGTTGACGCATATCATATTCGTCCTCCCAGGAAGTCGAGTGTGGACTATAATTGTCCCACTGGACCTTGACCTGATCGATTGTTCGACATCGTAGTTTCCAAATGCAATGGTATAGAATGTGAATTGTCTCCACCATGAGTGCACACTTTTCCGACACCTTACGTCTCGAGCAAAGTAGACTAGTGCTCGACATGGAGGTTATTCACCGCTGCATGAATCCAGTGGGCCTTTCCCAAATATCCAATCGTAGTGTGTCCAACTGGCCTATATGCTCTAACCCTCTCAAATGGAAACTCACATTGGTAATTGTTCTCTCCACATGTCCAACATCTGGTCTTTGGTCCATTACTCATGGTCCCCAAAGTAGAAGTTGTTGGCCCCCAAACCTGAAAAACAGGTATGTTTTGTTGAACATGGCTAAATTGTTGATGTTGTAGACGACACTATTATTGGTGATGTGGTCCTTTGTAGGGAGTACACTACCGAGGAGCAGGTCATGATGAATGTGGATCCTCTCGAAGTACCTCAATACCATAATGAATGTCTAGATGGTGTCTAATGTTGTTTCTCACCAGTTGTCACTTTTCCCGTCGGTCTCGTAGGAGTCCTGCCCTAACCCCCACTGATCACCTTCTTGGGCCATTCATTTTTGGTTGTGAAGCTGCACAAGAAGGACTATAGTGCCAATTTTGGTTTAGAACGAGTTGCGTAAGCTACAAAAGAATATGGACAGTGGAGCAAGGAAAATCAATAGAAATCGGTTGCGGAAAGGGACAGTGCAATGCCAGCAAGGCAAAAGTAGTTATAACAGAACAATAAAGCATGTGAACCCAAAGCCATAAGATCCCAATCAAATTATATATATCAGATGTATATGATTGTAAAAGGGTTCTCGGTTCTTATTCTTGTTGGTTTGGGTTGGTTAGTGTTGTTAGGTTGAATTTTTTTGGTGTTAATAAAATGTTGTACATGTAATCTGTATACGGTTTTGGTTAGATATAGCTCTGCGATATGAGTCTAGAGTTAGAAGTCTGTAACATAGTACCAAGTTGTACCTTTGAGATTGTATTCGATAACTTTTGAAGATAATAGATGAAAGACACCAAATTTTGAAATATAATGTGTCATACTATGTTTATGCTTATGCATTGTATCTTTACAATACTTCTTTATTATTGAGAAGTTTGATATGATGTCTCTGTGTACGAATTATTTTTGCAACTTACGTATCTTCAGTTCTTGTATGCATGAGTTCAGATCTAGTCTGTAATTGGTCTATTTTGTGCAAGATCATGGCAAATATTGAAGGTTCTGGGAGCCCACCCAAGTATTCTCCTTGCCCTTCCCTATCCTTTTGTCTTGGTTGCGCTTTGGGTGAGACATCTTCTCTGTGGAGGAGATTAAAATGCCAATGCTCTAGACTACATGGTACCTTTTGTTGGTAACCTGAGAAGGACCCTGGTATAATCAATTCCAAGCCAACAGAATGGTTTCATTGCTGGGACATGCATTAAAAGGGAACTTGTAGGGAGAATTCTTTCGTGGATTCACAGATCTAATATTCACTAATGTTGGGAGAGAAATTTCGATGCCTTCATATGGAAAGAAGCGGATTTGAGAGGAAAAATTTTGAAAGACACATAGGAGGTAGTCTTTTACTCAGAAAGATCGAGTGACTAGTACGAGATATTCTGGGTTAAGTTCCTGGAAGAAATTTTCCACTAGATAGATAGGCTCCAAGAAGATCTGGTATTACAAGAACGAGTCAATAAGACTTATTCTTGGGATACCAAAAATATCACAACACTTCATTGGTTGGATAGCCCAATAACACAAGAAATTGATTTTTGGGTCAATACCACATTAGAAGGATACATTATCGAGTTTGCAGCTGAGAACCATCAATATTTTTCATGCGCAAAAGCATGTTTCAATAAATATGCAAGGGGAAGACTGTTGAGAGAAATCCCCCTGTGGATTAAGGTTTTCTTGATGGAAGAGGGGATTTTGACTATTCCCCCGATTGAGATGGCAGCGTAAACACCCTCGCTTGGGGTGGGGTGAGTTTGGGGTGGAGCCATGGCCTGAGAGAGGGGAAAGTGTTCGTTGAAAAATGGGGCAAGCAACAAGAAATGGACTCAACAAATGAGTGAGCCTTGAAAAGGGCTGCCATAGTTGAGAAGTGGTGTCATGGTAAGATAAAGAAAGAAACAAAACAGTCTGAGAAGTTGTGGAAAGAAGTCGAACTAGGAGAAGTAGAGGATGGACAGATGGAAGAGTTGTGAAAGATGAGAAGACAGGAAAGACTGGTCAGTCAAATATTAAGTGAAAGATAAGCACAAATAGAAAGAAGTCCCCAAGAGGGTGGACAAGAAAGAGAATGTGTAAAAGCAAGGGAGAAGGAAGTCAACATGGATCTTGAAGAGGAAAGAGAAGATTCAACCCCAATGCTAGGAAAGATCGGGAATCTAGCTGAAGAGACTACTTTAGAGGAAGAGAACGAGAACCCCATATCAAATAAACCTACCATGAAGCGAGTGGTGCCAGCCCCGAATCACCCATACCCCAAGTGTCTTCTATACAAGTGGTAAATTCAACACTACCTTCTTATGTTATTCATGTTCCAGTACATCTAGTTAGTCAATCAAAACTGGGAAGTGCGAGTACAGGGAGGATATTGAGATCCCCTGGTAGGTCACAACACTAGTACATATTGTAAAAATTTTGACGTTTTATTTGCGGTGTTATGGACAAAATTGGCCATACTATCGAAAAATAGACGAAATTTTAAATTTTTTTCCATATTTCCCGATAATGTGCTATTTCCACGTTGACGTCTCTCTTTCCACATTTTCATCTCTCTTGCCACAGTTTTGTCTCTCTTGCCACGTTTTCCACATAGTCGTCCCTCTTGCCACGTTTTTGATATAGTCTTCTCTCTTGCCATGTTTGTGACATAGTTGTCTCTCTTGCCACCTGTTTGAAGATAGTTGTTGCAGTTGCAAGGTTGTGGAAACCAGGTTTTCCCCCTCCAATGGTCACCTAGTATTTTGACCAAGTCAACTTTGATTTGGTCAATGATCGCCATAATTGCGACGTTATAAAATCTATAAATATGTTGCATTTTACGGATGTTGCGACACGTTTTCTATAATAACGACACTTCAAAAAGGCTTTGTAGGTATTCTCAACTAGATTACAACTATTAAAAGACATTGTACTAGGGATCTTCTCATTTTTTTTAAAATTTTTTGATATGTCGAATTTTAAAGGAAAAAACTATTAAAAGACATTGTACTAGGGCTAGAGTACATGATGGGAAACAGTGACTTGTGAATGGGGCCAACATTGAATTTTTTTCAAAATGTTTTTGTATGACATCATACATCATTCAGTCTTGAAACCCTCCCATACCATCAAGGCATGTGTCTATTCTAACCATGTCAAATTGCGATGTATACAGACACATATTGAATAAATTCAACGTTGGCCCCTTTCACTGCTCACTATGTGGGGTTGGTGCATGACGTTTTTGGTGGTTGAATTGGAAGTTCCATGACATTTCAAGAGAGTTCCAACAAAGATTCTACATATGGAAACAACGACATTTGACAATGAGACACCCATTATGAATGTTTTTGAAAACATGGACGATATCAAAGATTATTTGGGCAGGACATCATACATCCTTGAGTCTTGAAACCCTCCCATATCATCAAGTCATGTGTCTAGTCTAACCATGTCAAATTTCGCTGCATATAGGCACATTTTGAAGAAATTTCAACGTTGCTCCCATTCACTAGTGCTCACTATGCAGGGTAGGTGCATGACATTTGTGGTGGTTGAATTGGAAGTTCCATGACATTTCAAGAGATTCCCAGCAAAGATTCTACGGATGGAAACAACGACATTTGACAAATATGAGACGCCCCATTATGAACATTGTTGCAAACATGGATGATCTCAAAGATTATTTGGCCGTGACATCAAACATCCTTGAGTCTTGAAACCCTCCCATACTGTCAAGGCATGTGTCTAGTCTAACCATGTCAAATTTCGATGCATACATGCACATATTGAAGAAATTTCAACATTGGCCCCATTCACTAGTGCTCACTATGCAGGGTCGGTGCATGACATTTGTGGTGGTTTAATTGGAAGTTCCATGACATTTCAAGAGAGTTCCAACAAATATTCTACGAATGGAAACAACAACATTTGAAAAATATGAGATGCCCCATTATGAACGTTGTTGCAAACATGGACGATCTCAACAATTATGTGTTCGGGACATCAGACATATTCCTTGAGTCTTGAAAACCTAGTCCCATACCATCAAGGCATGTGTCTAGTCTAACCATGCCGAATTTCAACACATACATGCACATTTTGAAGAAATTTCAATGTTGGCCCCCTTCACTGCTCACAATGCAAGGTCGGTGGAAGAAATTTCACTATGCTCATTCACCTTCAAGGCAGGCCCCATTCACTATGCTCAGTATGAGACATCCATTATATTGAAAATTTATGCAAACATGGATGATCTCAAATATGATGTGGGGACATCAAACATGATTAAGTATCGAAACCCTCCCATACCTTCAAGGCAACTATCTAGTTTAACCATGTCAAATTTCGATGCATATGGGCACAGATTGAAAACATTTCAACATTGGTCCCATTCACTACTCACTGTGTGGGGTCAGTGGAAGAAATTTTTGATGGGCATATTTGAAGTTTTGTGAAAAATTTGAAGATAGTTCTGACAACGATTCTATAGAAGGAAATGACAAATGATGACAATGAGAGGTGCAACATGATGAATGTTGATGAAAATGTGGACAATATCAAAGATTATGTGGGGACATCATACATAATTGAGTATTGAAACCCTCCCATACCATCAATCCATGTTTCAAGTCTAACCATGTCAAATTTCGACGCATACATGCACAGTTTGAAGAAATTTCAACGTTGTCCCCATTCACTTCTCAATATTCAGGGTCAATGAAAGATGACATTTGTGGTGGGTGAATGACAACAGTAATAAAAATGTTGAGCTTATGAAATCATCCTCTGAAGAATCTGTGAGTGAATATGATGAATCGATGACATCGTTCTCACAAACATATGTCCACTTAGTCGCAATGACACATCTTTGATATCCTCCAACATTAAAGAAATCCCCACATCAACATGGATTTTAAACATTTTCAATAAGTGTGAGTCATTCATACATTCTCCTACCTCATGGAAATTCTCTTGTGATCATTCTCACCATTATTCACATAACCCCCACACTATATTACCCTTAGTTACTCAATAATCCAAATTTAGAAATGACCAAAACTAATGCAGCAATCACGGAATAACAAACCTTCGAAGAGAGATAGATGGTTGTAGATAAGCATAGAGGCAAGGAAAATTAGAAAACCTTTAACCCCATGCCCATGAAATAGTCTCTTAATAATTATTTAAGAGCTAAGGAAATACTCCACTAGGTTTCCCATAAAGAAATAAATGGTCGGTGCAAGATGACATTGGTGGGTGAATTGAAGCTTCTATGACATCCAATCGACTTGGTAATTCAATAATAAAACCATCCTTAAGTATTATTCAGTGACATAAAACATCCTTAAGTATCGAAATCCTCCCATACCTTAACCCCATGACTTTAGGAAAATTAGAAAACCTTTAACCAATTATCTAGTCAGTGATAGTTGGAAGAAATTAGAGTGGTGTTGTGATGATCCAACTCAATACAAAAGTGTACCTAATTATAGCTTGAAATAATGCTTCCACCAAACTACTCATCCATCAGAGAAAATTGCCGTTGACTTTCTCATCCAATGGAGGAGGGAAAGAAGACATATCCTTGTGATATTGTGCACCCACTCGAAGAGTAGTACCATGACATATCAAAGATGATCCCCATTATTCCCATTATGAATGTTGTTGCAAACATGGACGATCTCAAAGATTTTGTGCTCAGGACATCATAGAACCTTGATTCTTGAAATCCTCCCATATTGTCAAGGCATGTGTCTAGTCTAAACATCTCAAATTTCGATGCATACAAGTACATATTGAATAAATTTCAACGTTGGCCCCATTTACTAGTTCTCACTATGCAGGGTCAGTGCATGACATTTGTGGTGGTTGAATTGGAAGTTCCATGACATTTCAAGAGAGTTCCAACAAATATTCTACGGATGGAAACAATGACATTTCACAAATAAGAGACGCCCCATTATGAACGTTGTTACAAGCATGGGCGATATTAAATATTATGTGGTCGAGACATCAAACATCCTTGAGTCTTGAAACCCTCTCATACCATCAAGGCCTATTTCTAGTCTAACCATGTAAAATTTCGATGTATGCAGGCACATATTGAAGAAATTTCAATGTTTTCCCCATTCACTAGCGCTCAAAAAAACAAGGCACATGGAATATGTGTCTTTACTTTCACCCTCTCAACAAGATTATTGTCAAGGATAAATTTCACATTCTATTCATTCATGATCTTTTGGATGAACTTAAAGGTGCTCAAGTTTTTACCAAACTTTATGTCCATCCTAGCTGTCACCAAATTCGTATGAAGGAAGTTGATATTCCTAAAATTTATTTTTTCTTTCGTGAATGCCACTCTGAGTTCTTGGTGATTCCCTTTTTCCTTTGCAATGCACTGTCCACCTTAAAAAGTCTCATGAACCACATCTTTAAACCCTTTGTACATCATTTTTTCCATATCTTTTTTATGACATCGTAATCTACAATAAAACTTGGTAATCCCATGTTACCCATGTGGATTAGGTCTTACAACTACTTTATCATCATCAATTATTTCACAAAAGGTCGAAATGTACCTTTGGTGTATTAGAAGTGGAATATTTGGGCCATATTGTTAGTAAGTATGGTGTATGAGTGAACCCAAACAAATATTGAAGCAATGAAGGATTGGGAACATCTTAAGATTCTTAAATGTTTACAAGATTTCCTTGGTCTAATAGGGTATTATAGAAATTTTGTCAAGAACTATGTAAAAATTGTTGTTCCTCTCACTTCCTTATGTTGGACAACTGAGAGGGGGGGGAATCAGTTGTTACCATGCTTAAACAATTATGCTTCTTTTAAACTCTTTGCTGAGACACTAAATGATGATCACAATAATGCAGGGGAATAAACAATGGCATATTCAGCATCAGTCACACATATGAGAAACACAGAGACAGATATTTCCTGAGGAAACCCATAGAGGGTAAAAACCTCTTTTTCTTTATATGATAAGTAATAGTTACATTATTTACATTATCATACATATGAGCACCAACTCATAGTGAGGCTACAACCTCTGTTTTGCAAGCTGCAACTTGCTGAGAGCACCAACTCTCTGTTTTCTCTAGCACCCACTAGAAGGAAGCACCAACTCCCTGGTTTCTCTAGCA
>ML783507.1:461215-487342 GCA_009831015.1 Picea engelmannii
CCATGTCCCTTCCATGCAACCTTCCTCTGCTGTGTATTTCTTCTCCTGTGCTCTGCCTCCTTGCTCACACTTCAATCTTTCTACACAGTGACCACAACAACTCCAACAGCAATGGCAACAACAACCTCATCTCTTCTCTGCACTGTGTACTTATAGTTTCTATGCACTTTCTACATGCCATGTGTACCTTTCCTCTGTATGCTCACACCGTGCCCATATCCTCCACCTCTCGAGTGCTCTGCCTGATACTCATGGTAACTCTTCAGCTTCTCTGGCCGTTTTTCCACGCGTTCAACATCACTGGGTGTTATGATGAGATTCCTCATCCTCTCTGGCAGTTGAGACTCTTTGCCTTCTCTGTAACAGTCGAAATCATCCTTTCTCTTTCAATTACTAGAATTTTCTTCCATAATAGCCAATCATGTACAGTCTGTCTCATTTTCTTTTACACACACCTCACCAACGGTTCCACTTCGCCTTTCCTCAGCCAAAACAAGAACACCTATCTTAGCAACGGAAACGCTAACTGATTGGTCATTATCAGTCAATTTCTCTTAACGGATTCACAACAGAAGCGTTAATGTATGATGAACAACAACAACCCTTCGATCAATGCTCGATCCAACGGTTCAGATCAAATCAGGATTTCATATATCGCGATTTTGGCACTTTCGATGTCATAAAGTTTATGTCCACGGGAGTCGCGATTTCCCGATTCGCGATGTGCTTCAGCCCTCCTGGCTGAGCCCTGGTCCATGTGACCTTTACCCGTGTCTACAACCTAACCCCATCGGGGCTACGGGGTTTGTGATGCATCAATGCATTCACCCGCGTGATTCCCGATCGTCCTAATCCTGACGCTCCTTTCATATGCTGACAGCTGGTCTCCACTACGCCTCTGTCCTCCTTCGCTGTTGTGCTGACAGTTGTACCCCACTCATCGGGATTTCGAGGATCGCGATTTCGAAATGCACAAAACCTTTGTGCCCGGGATCTCCGATATCCCGATTTCCGATTAGCTGATGAACGATCTCCTGTCGGGCCTTTCGCCGATGGCACCAATCTCCTGCCACGCGTCCTCTCAAATGGACGGTCCCGATTGTGTCGGGATTTTGGGACTTTCGATGTCCTGTTTCTTTTGACCTTGGGAACTCCGATTTCCCGATTGGCGATATGCCAACTCGTTCCTGATTTCCGACACCTGTCCCTCAGATGGATGGTCCCGATCCCTTCGGGATTTCGAGACTTTCGATATCTCGTTTCCTTCGACCTCAGGAACTCCGATTTCCCGATGTCCAATATGCCGACGATGCCTTGATATTTGAAACCTATCCCTCAGATGGACGGTCCCGATCATCGATGCCTCTGCTGACGTCACACGTGGTTTGACACGTGTTAGATCCTGCCACGTGTCACTCTGATTCGTGACTTGCATGAGCCTAAAGTGTTAGATCTGCCTGACACCTGTCATCCTCTGATTGTACCACGTGTCCCTAGGTGACGTGGTCTACCGACATGGCTTGGATCAATGGTCTAGATCTCATGTTGATCTAACGGTGCAGATTCAGTCGGGATTTCGCATATCGCGAAATCGGGATTTTCGAGGCATTGTATTCTTTGCATTTTAAAACCCCGATCCCCGAAACTCCGATAAGGCCTCTTGGCTGCCACGCGTCCATACAAATGAATGGTCCAGATTCTTGCTTGATTTAATGGCTGCGATCAAATCTTGAAATCGCATATCGCGATTTCGGGGTTTTCGATGTCAAGTGAATTGGACATTATAAAATCCCGATCCCCGATTCTCCGATGAAGAAAATCAACGGTCCAGATCTCATTCTTTATTCAATGGCTGAGATTGAATCGCRATATCGCATATCGCGAAATCGRGGTTTCTGTTGTAATTAAACACGGGACTTGTGAAACTYYRATTCCCGATTCTYCGATGCCACCTGTCCTCTTACTCTCCTCCGGATGTCTGACACGTGTCCCTAYGGAGACCACTGCACAGTAGGACTTAACCCCTGCACGACTCTTACAGATCCGACGGCTGTCGGGTTTTCTTCTCAGATCTACGGCTCGGATTCTTTCTCCAATATCCCGATGACTTGTCCGGGATTTCTCCTCTGCATAGTAGAACTTAACCCCTGTGCACTTTCTGTAGATTTTGTGGCTGACGGGTATCTGCTTCCAATCTGACGGCTCATATCACTTCTTCTGCACGTCAGCTCCTGCGCTAAACATCTACGCAGCTTCTCCCGATCCAACAGCTGTCGGGACTTCCGAATGTGATCCGACGGCTCTCGGTCTCTTTCCTATGCTCCTTGCGTGTATAAGAACTCTATTCCTCCTGAGCTTATTCTCCTCGAATCCTTAGACTGTGACTTATTTCTTTTGCTCGTCCTCGACCATCTTCCTATCGGTTCGACTACCCTTCATCACTCTGCTTGGATATTGTTCTGTCATCATCTAGCTTTGTCTGCCATAGACGATTACCATCAATGACAACCTTGACATTCTGCATTCTCTCTGCTATTGCCATATTTCCAACACCTTACTTAAGAAAAATGTTTTCGGTTGGATTGAAGTAGTAGATCAAGCCTTAATTGTGTTAAATATTTAAATTAATATTTTTGGAGTAAGTGGTTCATTCTTCATCAAAGAAAATGGTAGATTTATAAAATACAATGATGAAAAATTAAAAAAAGATATATTTAAATAATGTTAATAATAGGTGGAAGGTTTCAAACTATGAAACAATGAGTTTAAATATCCATCATACTAAACCAATCCAAGTAGAACATGTTAGATTCAATATTTTTCTCAATGCCCATGGGATAATTGTTTCCTTTCAAATCAATTATTCCCTATAATTTCTTTGATCCTCCCCTTCATTCAACAAATCTACTATGGCCCAATGGATTTCTCCTATCATAATTATTTCTACAAATAGTGGTTTATCTAGGCTCTTTTATACATAGGAAATTTTTTACTATGGAAAAATTTATTTCTCTTATCTAACTTCTCTATACATAAAGAGGTTTTTATAGGTTCCTTTGCACATAGGAAACTTTTTATTGTCATGTATTTCATATTGTTTCAATTAATTTCAGATCTACACTTACTCCTACTATTTTTTTTTAAATGAAACCATCATTGGTATTGTTCCCTAAAGAAGGGAATTAAATGGAAGAATGGGGCATCTTGAAATAAATAAATAAATAATGGAACATCGACTACCTCTCACACAATAAAAACACAAAATGTACAAATATAGCCTAATGTAAGAACTCATTAATTTTTTGGTAAGAATTCTTAAGCATAACTATTACTAGCATAGGTCCATATTAACCCTAGACTTATCAATAATTGAGAGTTGTAGATGCTACAACTCTTCCCATAGGCCCGTGGGCAGAGTTTCCTTTCCTGTGGGCAAACTTGCCTTTCTATGTGTCTAAATCACCACCATATAAGAGGATTGTGCCTCTCTAATGAGTTTGATGAATCTTGATGTGTCACACTCATTAGAAAGGCACAATCCTCTTATATGGTGGTCACTTAGGCACATATAAATGAAAGTGGGAAGAGTTTCCTTTGTATGTGCCGAAATGTCCACCATATAAGAGGATTGTGCCTCTCTAATGAGTGTGATACATCTTGATGTCTCACACTCATTAGAGAGGAACAATCCTCTTATATGGTGGTCATTTTGGCACATTGAAAGACAACTTTTCCCAAAGACATGTGGATAGAGTTGTAGCATCTACAACTCCGCTCACAGGATTGTGGAAAAAGTTGTAAATGCTACAACTGTACCCACAAGATTGTGGGAAGAGTTTCCATGTTGGAATATTTTTAGAAAATACAAATCTACCCTCAGGCCTATGGGAAGAGTTTCCTTTGTATGTGCCTAAATGACCACCATAGAAGAGAATTTTGTGCCTCTCTAATGAGTGCGAGGCATCTTTATGTGTCACACTTATTAGAGAGGCACAATCCTCATATACATGTATATTTTAACCTTGTACAATATCTACTACAAACAGATATTTAGAAAAAGAACAGAAAAGATACAATGGAAAATACAAACATTACACAGAGATTTTTCCCGTGGAAACCCAAACCGGGAAAACCAACATATTGTATATTATTCATCATTTTTTTTGTTACAATGTTTACAATACAAAATACATATAGGAGCCAACGGTATACAAAATCCTAACCCAATGACCTGGATTAGTCCAAGACCCTAATTCCTTAACCAGAAATATAAAAACATTAGTAAAGAAACCATGTGCTAAAAAACCAACTAAATATAATGCGGTCCCGAGGCAGAAAAAATGTGGTTCTGATGCAGAATTTTTTTTTCTCAGTGGTGTTGCACCCCCCTACACACCCGACACAAATGCTTAGACACTACTACTCTTGCAAATATTAAAACACATACCCAACATTCTCCCACTTGTTGTTTTCTTTGCATACAAGGGGTTATAGGGTTAGATATTCAACAATCCAAGACAACAATGCCCATGGATCCTCTACACCAAGAGAACTTCTCAGTGCTCACAGATTTTTTTAATGAGTCTGCAACATTCTTCAAAGTGCCCACCTTCATCAGTGATACCTTCTTTTCTTCAATCATGTCTCTCACAAAGTGATATTGAACATCAATATGCTTCGTCTTTGAATGATAAGTCGGGTTCTTCACCAAAAAAAATTGCACTCTGACTATCACACTCTATCCTTACAACTTGTTGTACCAACCCAATACCTGAACACAATATTTGTAACCATACTTCTTCCTTAGTTGCATGAGTGGTTTCCATGTATATAGCTTTTGTAGTTGAAAGTTCCACCACAGCCTATCTTTTGCTCATCCAACTTATTGCTCCTCCAAACAGGTTAAACACATACCCGCTTGTAGATCTCCTACGATCCAAATCTCCAACCCAGTCTGCATTCACAAAGCTATGTATATCCACCCCTCTTTCCAATCCTGGTCTTCCTTCATAGCGAAATCCATAGCTAGCAGTGCCACTCAAATACCTGAAAACCCTTTTTACTGTTGTTCAATGCTCCTTCCCTGGTTTTGACATATACGTGCTCAAAAATCCCACTGCATGTGCAATGTCCAGTCTAGTATAGACCATTGCATACATCAAACTTCCACCTGCACTGGCATATGGAACACGAGACATTTCCTCCTCCTCTTCATGTGTCTTGGGACACTGATCTGCAGATAAATTTAAACCAACAGGAATAGGAACCTTGACGAGTTTAGATTCTTACATATTAAACCTCTGCAATATTGTCTTGACATATTTTCTTTGATTTAACCAAATTTTCCTCCTTTTCCGATCTCTTTTGATTTCCATGCCCAAAATGAAATTTGAAGCACCGAGATCCTTCATGTCAAATTTAGAGGACAACTGAGTTTTCACATCTTGGATAATCTCCTTTTTGTTTCCTATCAGCAACATGTCATCCACATACAATACCAAATAAATCAAATGATCACCAAATAATTTAAAATACACACAATGACCCTCTTTTCTTCTTGTGAATCCAAGTCCGAACATATGAGTATCAAATTTTTGATACCACATCCTTGGTGATTGTTTTGAACCATACAGGGACTTTTTCAACTTGCATACCAGATCCTTCTTTCCTTTCACAGCATAACCTTTTGGTTGCTTCATACAGATTTCTTCTTCCAGATCCCCATGTAAGAATGTTGTCTTCACATCCATTTGTTCTATTTCAAAATCAAATGCAACAGGAACAGATAATAGAAATATTATAGATGTTAACATGGAAATAGGAGAACAAATCTCACCAAAATCAATTCCCTCAACCTGGGTGATGCAGGAGCATTGCAAGCAGCCATCCAAGTGAGTATGAAGGTAGAAGATAGTTGGAAAGTGCAACATACATTTTGCACATTTTGGAAATGTTTTTGAAGCATTAATGTAATGGCTAAAAGGGAAGAGTACTTGTGTATTGTAAATAGATCATGAGCGATCCACTCTCATCTGTAGGAGGTAGAGGCATTTATGCATAGTTAATGAAAGTTGGTAGGTTTAAATTAGAGATTAGACAGTTTAGAAGAATAGGAGGGAAAACGACTATAGACACCCTCATATTTGTATCATGGTAATCATCAGAATCATATCATTAGCATAGAGAAAGAGAAGAGAGAGCTGTAGCAGAGGGTTGAGAAGAATAACTCATGTACAGGAGCTTTGAATTAATATATGAAGCTTTAATTCAGATTCATGGTGTTATGATGTTTTCTGTCTGTGGATGTTGAATGGTCTTCTTACAGTTGTTTTATGCTATCTGTTATGCATTTTCTTTAGTACTGTGTGTATGTATGATTTCATATTGGATGTTTGAAGTCTGAGAGAGAGAGGAAATGAGTTTCAATTGTTTCTCTTCCTGAGTGAGAGTTCCTGCAAGGAGTGCAGTGAAAGCGTCTGCAAGGTGTGCGTTGACCAGGTTCAGAGTTTATCTCTAAAAGCTCAGGAGGGATATCGTTGTTCTTATTTTAGTAGAAGTGCAGGTGAAGCACAGAAGTCATGCAGGGAGTGCATAGGATGTTGGAAGCCTTAAGACTTATCATCTAAGGGAAGGATTGAAGGACTATTGTTGCCAAGGTAGCACAGAGTCGAAGAGACCCAGTCAAATCGTTGGGCGGAGGGGGGTCCCTTGTCCCATAAACAAGGGGGTCTCATACACCAATTTGGTGTGTTGGCTTGGCCGTGACCTTAAAAATAGATCATCATCATCATCATTTGACATATTTCCGCAAGGAGTGCGCACAAGAGTTCTTTTGTGATTTGAATTTACCAAAGAAAGCTCAGAAGGGTTAGGGCCTTTGAATCATTCAATAGAAAGTAGGAAGATCAAGTTGTTGTGCAGAATTCACGTCCTAGAGAAGGATCGTAGAGTCGATTTTGAGCCAGAGTTTCTTGAGGAGGAAATTGAATGGTCAAAATTCTCCGAGGAGAACTCCTGAAATCACGAGGACCGTAAGATCTAGAGAAGTTACAAGGTGGATAAGGAGGAACGAATCCATCACTCTGGTAACAGGAGCCAACATGGACCATTGATTTCGATCATTGGATAGTCGAGATGATTTTGGCATTTCAGGAGTTGTAAGTCCGAAGTGTGGATGGAACCTTTGGTCGTTCGAACTCCCGAAGTGCAAAGTGAATTATTGCGTGTGAAGGCAAAGAGCAGAAATTTCGGCGTTTCGAAATTTCGGAGTTCAGCATTTCGGAGGTCCTGAGGACAAGTAATCGGGACACAGTGGAGTGGAAGACCTGAAGTCACAAGTCACAACAAAATTTGATGTCAATTTCAGGATTTCAGAAAATCAGGATTCAGAATACTGAAAGTCTTGAGGATAAGGACCTTGGGCCCTTGCACTTAGAATTTTGAAGTTGCGAGATTTGGGATATCGTGAAGTGGTATTTCGGCATTTTGGGAATCGGGATTTCGGCATTCTTGTTGACAAGAATTCGGGTTGTTCATATGAGAACCCCCGAAGTTGTGAAACACGAAATAGTGTGAAGGGGCATTTTGGCAATTCAGTGTTTTGGGGTTCAGGAACCCAAGAGGACAGTGTTCTAGGATCGAGAGTCTTGGACTCCCGGTACCTGAAATTCTGAAATCATGTGGGCCGTCAGATCGAAAGGAGGCTTATAGTCATTGATCCCGTTGGAGACATTGTTTCAGAGTTCGGGGTTTGTGGAGACCAAAGAACTGGAAGCCTTACATCAGGACTTGCGAAATCGCAAAGTCTGAAACTCCGAAAAGGGTAAAATTTCTGATAGAAACTAGCCTTTTGCTGAATGTTTCAGGTTTCGTCATTTTGGCAAATGTGAAGACAAGAGGTCAGGATTCTTTGTTCCGGAACTCCCGAAGTCGCGAAACATGATACAACTGTGAGAAGGACGCATCCAAGAATTTATGTAATATCGGAATTCCGTGTTTTGGAAGGTGGAAAGGTCAAGAACCTCGAGACCAGGATTCATGAAATCGCAAAGTCCGAAACATTGAAAAGGCAACAAACCCGATACAGGAGCAGAACATGGTCAGAGATTTTCGGGTTTCGGAAAGTGGAAGAGACGAGGAGCTTGACATTAGGGATCATAGAACCCCAAAATCTGAAGTCCTTTGTGGCTTAAATGAAGGGGTCGGTTAACCCTCGGCGTGGTTGTAGTTAAGATCCTCTGCGGACCTCGATTCTGAGGGTTGGGGGTCTACGTCAGTTCTAGTATCAGAGCCCAAAAAAAGTTCTTCATTTTTTGTAGCAGAGGAAGGAAGAATATTTCTCAGCCATGCCGCCAAGAAGGAGAGACAGACCAATTCCTGATCTAGCGGTGGAAAGAGAAATGCGCAAATTACGTGCCAGATTTGATGCCATGGAGACATCACAGAGGTGCACAATCAACGTTGGGGATATCAATGAGGCTGATAGTGAAAATGAAGTTGGACATGAAGGAGAATAAGTTGCAGCCGAAGATGCAGCAGATGAACGCCTATTCAGGGTTGTTTCAAGGATAGGTGCCAGGGAAAAAATGGACATTCCAGTGTATGAGGGGAACTTGGATGTTGAAGAGATTCTAGACTGGATTAGAGCTCTGGATAAATATTTTGACAATGAGGATGTCGAGGAAGACAAGAAGGTCAAACATGCTATTACCAGACTTAAAGGGCATGCAACATTATGGTGGGATGAACTGTAGGCTGACAGACGCTGCAAAGGCAAGCAAAAAATCAAGAGTTGGGATAGAATGGTTGCGAAGATGAAGGAAAAGTTCATACAAAAGAATTATCAAACTACTCTGTTTTGGAGGATGCATAATTTGAGACAGAAGCTGATGTCAATGAAAGAGTACACTGAGGAATTCTACAAGATAAACATCAGAGAAGGTCATCAGGAAAGTGATGATAAAAAAGTTTCTAGGTACATGAATGGTCTAAGATACAACATTCAGGACGAGATGAGCAGGATGACCCTTAGAAATGCGGAGGATCCTTATCAGATGGCTCTGAAAGATGAAGAGAAGTTGAGCCGAAAGTAAGTTCAAAGAGGCCGAGGCAGAAGTCAAGCCAGAGGCAAAACAATTGCCGAAGACAAAAATCAGAAACCTAAAGAAGAGTGGAAGAAACCTCAAACTCAGACTTAGAGAGGTGGAAGCTCACAGAGAGGACAGTATTCTGATAGAAATAATTTTCCTTGAACTAGAGGAAGAGGAAGAGGCAGAGGTGGAGAAATAAAATGCTTTACCTGTGGAAAAAATGGACACAAATCCTATGAATGTCTAGATAGAAAGAAAGAAGGAGGTGAAACTCACATTGCCGAAGCACAAGGACAGAATGTTGAGGTAGAAGATGTTGAGGGTGGAAGATCACTGATAATGAGAAAAGTTCTCTTAATGCTAGAGAAGGAGGCAGAGAACCCAGCCCAAAGGAACAGACTTTTTTGGAGTGCTTGCAAGACCAAAGATAGGGTATGGAAAGTCATCGTGGACAGTGGTAGCACATACAATCTTATTTCTACAGAGATCGTAGAAAAGATGGAGCTGGAGACTATTGAACATCCAAGCCCATACAAAGTTTTGTGGCTACAAAAAGGACATTAGGTAAATGTCACTAAACAATGTTTAGTTGAATTTAAAATAGGAGGATATCAGGATGAAATACTATGTGATGTCATTCTCGTGGATGTTTGTCATCTATTGCTAGGTAGACCATGGCAATATGACAAGAATGTGATTCATGATGGGAGAAAGAACACATACACCCTGGAGAAGAATGGGAGAACTCACATGTTGTTGTCGATTAATGATAAAGAAACGAAACCAGAAGTGAGAAACAATGTACTTCTCATGAGTGGGAAGGGACTTCTTAAGGAGGTTAAGAAGAAGGAAGATACACAATTCATCATGGTCAGGAAGCCTAGAATTGTTTTAACCAGTACAAGAGTGGATGATTTTCCAGAGGAAATCCAGAAGTTGTTGGGAGAGTTCGTTGATATAGTAGTGGATGAACTACCTCGTTTGTTACCACCTATCAGAAGTATAAGCCATCATATTGATCTTATACCTGGAACTAGTTTACCAAACAAAGCATCGTATAGATTGATGTCGCAGGAGAATGAAGAGGTCAAGAGACATGTCCGGGATTTAATGGACAAAGGGTTGGTTAGAGAGATCTTGATTCCATGTGTTGTTCCAACAGTGCTCAGCCCAAAGAAAGATGGAGGCTAGAGGATGTGCATAGACTCGAGGGAAATCAACAAGATTACCATCATATATAGATTTCCTTTGCCAAGGATGGATGATTTGATGGATTGCTTGGGTGGAGCAATTTTTTTTTCAAAGATTGATTTGAAAAGCAGATATCAGCAAATTTGTATGAGAGAAGGTGATGAATGGAAGACAAATGAAGGTCTGTATGAATGGCTTGTTATGCCATTTTTCTTAACAAATGCGCCTAGTAGTTTCATGAGATCGATGAATGAAGTCCTGAAGGATTTCATAGGAAAATTCGTCATTATATATCTTGACGATATACTGATTTTTAGTAGAATAGAAATAGAGCTCTTGAAGCATTTGGCTACAGTGATGGGGATATTACAGCAAGAGAAGTTATTGATTAATATGATGAAATCAGTATTTATGAGGACAGAACTCATTTATTTGGGTTTTGTTATCTCCGCAGATGAGCTTAAAATGGATCCGGATAAGGTAGAGGCAATTAATAATTGGCCATCACTGAAGAGTATATTTGAAGTTAGAATCTTTCAAGGATTGGCTAGTTTCTACATAAAATTTATCAGAAATTTAAGCAGAATTAGCGCACCAATGATGGACACGGTGAAGAAAAGACATAAGTCTTTTCACTAGATAGAAGAAGTAGAGAAAAGTTTCAACCTGCTGAAGAGGAGGATTACTGAACAACCAATTATAGTGTTGCTAGATTTCAGTAAGGCATTTCAGGTCAGGTGTGATGCTAATGGATTTGCAATTGGAGCATTCTTGAGCCAAGACAATGAGCCAGTGGCATACTTCAGCAAAAAACTGAATGAAGTAAAGATTAAATATTCAACATATGAAAAGGAATTCTATGCAGTCATACAAGCACTGAAGAAATGGAGACATTATTTGGTTCCTAAAGAGTTTGTTTTGTAAAGTGATAATCATGCTTTGCAATTTGTGACTCAACAGGAAAAGTTGAACCAAAAGCATGCAAAATGGGTTGAATACATGCAGAATTGTACTCTTGTAATTAAACATATTTTTGGAACTGCTAACAAATTTGTTGATGCTTTGAGTAGGAAATGTTTGCTGATGTAGGAATTTAGAGTCAAAACTTTGGTTTTTGATAACCTCAAAGAAATGTACAAGGGTGACCCAGATTTTAGGGAAGTGTATGAGGCATCTGAGAATCCAATTCTCAGGGACATAAGCCAATGGACTGAATATATGATCCAAGATGGATTATTATTCAGGGGCAATAAGTTATGTATTCCAAAATGCTCCATGAGGGAGAATCTGCTGAAAGAAAAACATATTGGAGGATTGGCTAGACATTTCGGTCATGAAAAAACATTCTCGAAATGAAATGGCTCATATTTTTTGCTAGGGATGAGGACAAATGTCAAAAGATTTGTGGACAGATGTAGAATTTGTCAACACTCAAAAGGAAAAAGGCAAAGCATAGGGTTGTACCAGCCATTACCCATGCCAGAGAGGCCGTGGGATGTAATGAGCATGGATTTTATATTGGGGCTGCCAAGAACACAAAGAGGATTTGATTCAATCTTTGTGGTGGTAGACAGATTTTCAAAGATGACACATTTTATACCATGCTAGAAAACCAACGATGCAACTCATATTGTGAACCTGTTTTTCAAAGAAGTCGTCAGACTTCACGACTTACCAAAAAGTATAGTTTCAGATCGAGACACCAAGTCTGTGGGACATTTCTAGAGGACTTTATGGAAGAAGTTGGGGACAAGTTTGTATTTTAGCTTAGCTTATCATCCTCAAATGGATGGGCAAATAGAAGTTGTAAATAGAAGCTTGGGAGATTTACTAAGGAGCCTAGTGACTGAACACCATAGTTAGTGGGATCACATTCTGCCACAGGAAGAATTTGCTTATAATGATTAGATCAATAGAAGCACAGGGCAAAGTCCATTCCAAATTGTATATGGAATGCAGCCAAGGGGAGTTTTTGAATTAAAGGATTCAGAACAAAATGAAACTAGAAGTGCTAGTGCAGAGGATTTTGCAGAAGCAATGAAGGAACTTCACAGCCAAGTGAGGGAACGTTTGAAAAACTCGAGTCAAGAGTATAAGCGCAGAGCAGATCAACACAGGCGAGAAATTTAGATTGAAGTTGGTGATATGATTCTTGCACATTTGAGGAAAGAAAGGTTCCCAAGGGGAACATATAACAAACTGAAAATGAAGAAGATTGGACCATGCAAGATCATAAATAAATTTGGGGCAAATTCATATGAGATCGAATTACTTGATGGGATCGGAATTTCACCGATATTCAACATCTCATATTTGTACCCTTACAAAGCTTAAGAAGTAGAGGAAGAGAATGAACAGACAAGAGTTTAGTGGACCAAACAAATGCCTATAGCTATGAAGCCACAGATGGAAGGTATAATTGATAAGAGGGTCAGCAGGAAGACCAAGAGGAAAGAGTATTTTGAATACTTGGTCAAATGGAAGGGACATCCAGTTGAAGATGTCGGTTGGGAGGATGAAACATAAATTCATAAGCATGTAAAGACCATGCAAGAGCTCATGAATAGGATTCCATGAAAATTTTCAAGAAAGGGAGTATGATGCAGGAGCATCGCAAGCAGCCAACCAAGCGAGCATGAAGGCAGAAGACAGCCGGAAAGTGCAACATACATTTTGCAAGTTTTTGAAATGTTTTTGAAGCATCAATGTAATGGTTAAAAGGGAAGCATACTTGTGTATTGTAAATAGATTATGAGTGATCTGCTCTCATCTGTAGGAGGTAGAGGCATTTATGCATAGTTAATGAAAGTAAGTAGGTTTAAATTAGAGATTAGATAGTTTAGAAGAACAAGATGAAAAATGACTATAGACACCCTCATCTTTGTATCATGGTAATCATCAGAATCGTATCATTAGCATAGAGCAAGAGAAGAGAGAGTTGTAGTAGAGGGTTGAGAAGAAGAACTCATGTACATGAGCTTTGAATTAATATATGAAGCTTTAATTCAGATTCATGGTGTTATGATGTTTTATGTCTATGCATGTTGAATGGTCTGCTTATAGTTGTTTTATGTTATCTGTTATGCATTTGCTTTAGTATTGTGTGTATGCATGATTTCATATTGGATGTTTGAAGTCTAAGAGAGAGAGGAAATGAGTTTCAATTGTTTCTCTTCTTGAGTGAGAGTTCCTGCAAGGAGTGCAGTGAAAGCATACGCAAGGTGTGCGTTGACCAGGTTCAGAGTTTATCTCTGAAAGATCAGGAGGGATACCATTGTTCTTATTTTAGCAGAAGTGCAAGTGAAGCACAGAAGCTGTGCAAGGAGTGTACAGGGTGTTGAAATACTTAGGACTTATCAGCTAAGGGAAGGATTGAAGGATTACTATTGCCGAGGCAGCACAGAGTCGAAGAGACCAAATACCCAGAAGTATTTGACAGATTTCCACGAGTGTGCGCAGGAGTTCTTTTGTGATCTGAATTTACCAAACAAATCTCAGAAGGGTTAGGGCCTTTGAATCATTCAAGAGAATGCAGGAAGCTCAATTTTTTGTGTATAAGTCATGTCCCATAGAAGGATCACAAAGTCGATTTTGAGCCAGAGGTTCTTGAGGAGGAAATTGAACAGTCAGAATTCTCCGAGGAGAACTCTCGAAATCACGAGGATCGTAAGATCCAGAGAAGTTACAAGGTGGATAAGGAGGGACGAATCCATCACTCTAGTAACAAGAGCCAATGTGGACTGTTGATTTCGATCATTGGACCATCGAGATCATTTCGGCATTTCAGGAGTTGTAAGTCCGAAGTGTGGACGGAACCCTTGGTCATTCGAACTCCCGAAGCGCGAAGTGGATTATCGCGTGCGAAGGTGAAGAGAAGAAATTTCGGCGTTTCGGAATTTCGAAGGTCCTAAGGACAAGCGATCAGGACACAGCAAATCAAAAGACCTGAAGTCACAAGTCGCGACAGAATTTGATGTGAATTTTGGGATTTCAAAAAATCAGGATTCGAAATACCAGAAGTCCTGAGGATAAGGAGCTTGGGCCCTTGCACTTAGAATTTTGAAGTTGCGAGATTTGGGATATCATGAAGTGGTATTTTGGGAATTGGGATTTCAACATTCCCATTGACAAGAATTCAGGCTCTTCATATGAGAAACCCCGAAGTTGTGAAACACAAAATAGTGTGAAGGGGCGTTTCGACAATTCGATGTTTCGGGCTTCGGGAACCCGAGAGGACAATGTTCTGGGATTGAGAGTCTTGGACTCCCGGTACCCGAAATTCCAAAATCACATAATCTGTCAAATAAAAGGGAGGCTTATAGCCATTGATCCCATTGGAGATATTTTTTCGGAGTTCAGGGTTTGTGGAGACCAGAGAACCGGAAGCCTTACATCAGGACTTGCGAAATCACGAAGTCTGAAACTCCGAAAAGGGGAAAAGTTTTGATAGAAACCAACCTTTTGTTGAACATTTCAGGTTTCAGAATTTCGGCAGTGGTGAAGACAAGAGGTCAGGATTCCTTGTTCTGGAACTCCTGAAGTCGCGAAATGCGATACAACTGTGTAGAAGGACACGACCAACCATTTCGGGAATATCGACATTTTGGGTTTCGGATGGTGGAAAGGTCAAGAACCTTGACAACAGGATTCGCGAAATCGCGAAGTCCGAAACCCTGAAAAAGGAGAAAAACCCGATACAGGAAAAGAATGTGGTATAGATTTCGACGTATCCGCATTTCGTGTTTCAGCAAGTGGAAGAGTCGAGGAGCTCGACATTAGGGATTGCGAAACCTCGAAATCTGAATTCCTTTGTGGCTTAAACGAAGGGTTCGGTTAACCCTCGGCATGGTTGTAGTGAAGATCCTGTGTGGACCTCGATTCTGAGGATTGGGGGTCTGTGTCACTGGGAATAACCCTTTGCTACTAACTGAGCTTTGTATTTCTCCACTTTTCCTTTTGTGTTCAACTTCTTTTTAAGTACCCATTTTCTGCTAATGGGCTTTCTTCCAGTTGGAAAATCCACTAGATCCAAATTCTCATTCTTATCCAAAGATGTCATTTCTTCATCCATGGCCCTTTTCCATAGATTTTCATCCTCTGAATCCACTGCCTCCATGACATTTCTAGGATCATCATCAGTAATAGACAAAGAAAAATTTGAATGGAAATCAGATGGAGTATACCTTTCTGGTAGCCTTCTTTCTCAAATAGATCTCCTCAATACTGGAGTATGAGGATCTTCTTCCTCTTATTCTTGTTCTTTTGTAGAGTCTAACTCATCATCTTTTAAATCAAACTCTATTTTATTTGGTTCTTCCTTAGTTGGTAGGAATTCCTATTAAACAACATCCCTCATTTCTCTAAATACCACATCTCGGCTATACACAACCTTCTTAGTTTCTGGATTCCAAAGATTATAATCTTTTAGACCATCTTTATGTCCAATAAAGATACACTTTTCGGCCTTCTTATCTAGAATACTCTTGTTTTCCTTTGGAACATGAACATATGCATCACATCCAAATACCTTGATATGTGTGAGAGTAGGTTCCTTACCAGTCCATACCTCTTGTGGAGTCTTGTCATCCAACACTGATGAGGGTGATCTGTTGACCAGGTAACATGCAGTACCCACTGCCTCTACCCAGAATTATTTCCCTAACCCGACACCACTGAGCATGCACCTTGCCTTTTCCATCAACGTCCTATTCATCCTTTCTACAAATCCATTCTGTTGAGGTGTATATGGAGTAGTATTCTCCCTTTCTATATTGCACTTCTTACAGAATTCTTCAAATTCATTCCCACAGAACTCTCTGCCATTATCTGTCCTCAACACTTTAATTCTTTTCTCTGTTTCCTTCTCAACAAGAGCCTTAAACTCTTTAAACATGTCAAAGACTTCATATTTATTCCTCGGGAAATATATCCAAGTATTCCTCGATAATTAATCTATAAATGAGACATAGTACACAAATTTTCCCAATGATGGGACTAACACAGGTCCAAAAACATCACTGTGAACTAGCTGTAAAATTCCTTCTGCCCTCTTTGCACTAGAGAGGACTCTTACCCAATTATGCTTCCCATATAGATGATGTTCACAACAATCAAAATCTAGAGAGCAGTTAGACATACCTTCAACGATACCTTTACCGTGTAGTAGTCGAAGACCCTTCTCTCCGATATGCCCCAATATTTGATGCCACAACATAAACTTTTCTCTAGAGACTATAGGAGTTCTTTCTTCTTCAACTCCAATATCAGGAACAATGGAACTATTACACCCATCACTAATAGTGCTTCCTTGTAGCTTATACAAAGTTCCAAACCAAACTCCCCTCATCAACACCATTGCTCCTTGAACCATCCTGTATGTTTCCTTTTCAAATATTGTTTTTACTCTTGCATCGTCCATTTTTCTTATAGAAATCAAATTTATGGCCAAAGATGGGATGTGAAGAACACAAGGCAGTGTTATAATCCTTCCATATATGAGCCTCAACTTGACTCTTCTTCTTCCTATGATTTTGGTTGTTGAATCATTACCTAACAAAACATTACCTACATCATACCTTTCATATTCATAGAACCACTCCCTGTGGGGATTCATATGAAATGATGCACTAGATTCAACCAACCATGCCTCATGATATGCATGTGTTCTTGAAGAGGCCAAGCACACATCCCCTCCTTCTTCCTTGGAGGTATTTTCTTCTATAGAAGAAGATTCTTTAGATCCCTTCTTTTTCTCAACTTTGGATCTACACTTCTTCTTGTAGTGCCCTTATTTTCCACATATCCAACATACCCTTACAAACTTTCCAGGATATTTAGATCTACCCTAATACTTAGATCTCCCACTTGAGAAATTAGATCTATCTATTTCTTGGGAATTTCCTCTTGCAAATAATGTGTCTTTTCTATGTCCTTCCATATTCTTCCATCTCATCTCCTCCAAAAAAAAGGATGAGACAACTTCTTCAAACTTCTAGGAAGTTGTATTACTACCTATGGCAACAACCAGACTATCCCACGAGTCTGGTAAAGAACACAACAAATTGATACATTTATCTTCATCTAAAATTTTAATCTCAACAGATACTAACTGACTTACCATAGTATTGAAGGATTTCAAATGCTCTTCCAACAAGTCTCCATCACTCATCCTCAGGTTATACAGCTTCTTTCTTAGGAATAGTTTATTTACCATGGACTTAGACTGATACAACTTCCCCAACTTTTCACATAAATCCTTGACTGTAGCTTCCTTTGACACATTCAGTAATACTGAATCGGAGAGACACAGTCAGATTGTGCTCTTTGACTTCTGATCCAACTTTTCCAGTCATCTGCTCAAGTTCCTGTAGGTGCAGTACCTGGATCTACCGCGATCCACTAATCTCTGTCCACCAACAGATATTCCATATTGAGCTTCCACAACTCAAAACTTTTCCCATTAAACTTCTCTATCTCCATCTTCGAACTGCTTTCCATTTCTTTTCACCTGAAAAATCAATACCGCATATCTCCCACTATAACAAGGATTATCATAGTATTGAGCCAAACCCTTGACTAGAAAGGCGTCCCCCTAAAGCCATTAAATATCCGATACCAAATGTATATTTTAACCTTGTAAAATATCTACTGCAAACATATATTCATAAAAAGAACAGAAAAGATACAATGGAAAATACAAACATTACACAAAGATTTTTCCCCTGGAAACCCAAACTAGTAAAACCAACATATTCTATATTATTCATCATTTTTTTGTTACAATGTTTACAATAAAAAATAGATATAGGATCCAGGAGCATCCAAAACCCTAACCCAATGACCTAGATTAGTCCAAAACCCTAAATACTTAACCTGAAATAGAAAAACATCGACAAAGAAACCATGTTCCGAAAAACCACCTAAATATAATGCGGTCTAGAGGCAGAAAAAATGTGGTCCCGATGCAAAAAAAAAATTTCCTGGGAGCACTGCCCCCGAACCCCCGCACGGGGGGCTTCGCCCCCCTGCACCCCTCTAACCCCCCCACGCACTTGGCATAAATGCTCAGACACTACTACTCATGCAAAGAATATAACACATACCCAACAATATGGTGGTCATTTAGGCACATAGAAAGGAAAGTGGGACTTGTGTGATGGCCCAAATCGTAATGCATGACTTTTTTGAAGCATATAAAGTAAATTTTATTTCTCAATTCCCTAGATTTTAGCCTTCGACCGTGGAACATGCGCTAACAACCATCCATGGTGTACCAATCCTTGAAATGATAACCATATCTCACTCATGGGTTAAATATTATAGGTCCCTAGATATGGAACATTAAATCGATAAGTTAATGTAGTTGTTGCAAGTTTTGGAAATTTACATCACATTCTAGCAAAGTATACCAAAAAAGTTTATCATACTCTAGATTTAGTTTAGTTAGTTTTGGCAATGAGAGTACATTTTAGTTATTTATTGAGTTAGTTTTGGCAATGGGAGTACTTTTTCTAAGTTTACTCATTTTACCCATCGATGCACTACCTCTACCAGCCGACGAGGTAGTGGGAAATATGGGAACCCCACCAATTCCCCCTTGGGACACCGAAATATACTTAGTTTTCTTCATTAAACCTCAAATGGTAAGAGAGATGGGTCCATTCCATGAAATACCTATTTCCTTTTGCCCATATATCTTATCCTATGGTACATCTCATCATCAGAGAAGTTCTTTGAATTTGGGGTCAACGATTCTTCATGCCTCAGAGTACATCTCAATCTCTACTACTCTACCTTGGATGGTACAACTCTTCCCACAAGTACAACTACAACTCTTCCCAAAGTCCTGTGGGCAGAGTTGCATCTACAAATCATGTGAATAAATGTTGATGTTGAAGGGTCTCAAGCACATGTCGAAAATATTAATGTTGAAGCTTGGGATAAGGTTGGGGTGCATGCAAAAAATACAACTATGGAACTTGATGCTCAAGAATGTGTGGTGTCCACAAATGTTTACATGGGATAGTTTTCCAAAGGGATACCAAATAACATGCCCCATAATTGGGAATTGTTCAATGTTGAGTGACGTCCAATACATCGGATGGCTCAATGGAGAGATTGAGTGAATGTTTGAGATAATTGTCTCCACATGTTAAACAATTGTTCATTAGGTTGAGGATTGCAAGGGAGTCTATTGTTATTGATAATATTACTCAGGGTCAAATCTATTTTAATCATTTTTTTTTATGTTGGGTTGAAGTCATTGTCTAATGAACACCAGCATAAAACATAGAGGAAGTTCATTGAGAGGAATAAATATGACCGGACCTAATTTATCGTTGATAATATCTTGATCCATGTATGAGGGTGTGAGAAACTGTGCATTCTTGCGGATATTCCAAGGACATGTGATATGGTTAAACCACAACATGTATTATGAAAATTTTCATTACATATATTTGTAGAGTTTGTTATAGGAATGGACGTTGATTATTGGTGTGTCGAGTGTCAATGTTGATATGGGAGCACCCAATGAGGGGCTTATTGATACTTTTCCAAAGGGATACCAAATAACATGATGCATAATTAGGTAGTATTCAATGTTGAGTGAGGTCCAATACATCAACTGGATCAATGGAGGAATTGAGTCAATATTTGAGATAATGGTATCCACATGTTAAACAATTTTTCACTCGGTTGAGGATTGCAAGGGAATTTGTTGCTATTGATAATCTTACTCATGGTCAAATCTATTTTGATCATTTTTTTTTATGTTGGATTGAAGTTATTGTCTAATTAACACCAGCATAAAACATAGAGGAAGTTTAGTGTGAGGAATAGATATGACTAGACCTAATTTACCATTGATAATATCTCGATCTGTGTGTGAGGGTGTGAGAAATTGTGCATTCTTACGGATATTCCAAGGAAATGGGAGATGGTCAAACCACAACATGTATCGTGAACGTTTTCACCACAAATATTTGTAGAGTTTGTTAGAGGAATGGAGGTTGATTATTGGTGTTCTCCACATGAAACTAAGATAATGTTGGAAGGCTACACAATATTCTACCTCGACAAGAGAAAACAACAACATGATATGAGACATGGTTCCTAAAAAAAATGGCCACACAAGATACTTCATGACAACATGTTACCCCTCCAAATCTGAACATGCTAACATCAAGCCCTTAGCATGTCCAACATTTAGAATTGGGTACCACTTGTGAGAGGAATCCAACTAGTGTCATAGAGAAGATTGCTCAATTCGTGTGTCAGCTAAAACAATTTCATTAGGATGTACAATAGATTTCTCAGTTGGAAAATGAGTTGTAGTATTCTCATTAGTGTGAATAATAGGTGTAACAATGACATAATTTCAAGTTAATCATTAACCTAAACCTAAAAGAGCACCAAGAAGATATAATAATAGGTAGATAACTAATACTAGAGAAAGAACATTACTATTATAGTCCTTTATTTTTAACTTCAGGGAACTTGTTTCATGTTTCCACACCAACTCCTTCAAATTTTGACAGTTATTGATTATGTTAAAAATAATTAATTTTTTAACAATCTATGTTGATATTTCTAAAAAAATATTTCACTATTAAAAATATGAATGAATAAATAAATTATATTTTTATTTTTCAAACAACATTTTGTTTTTTTAAGTTATTATATTGTGACATCAAAATATATTATAGAAATAATTAAAACACTGAAATTTTATTTCGCAATATATATATATATATATATATATATATATATATATATATAATATTAAAATTATTAATCAAAATTTTGAAGGTTTAAATTGCCTTCGACATTCACCTTCAACAAAGGTGAACAAATACTCGCAATAGTGAAATGATCCTCTTTTTTAAATGGTGGCTATGGAGGGGAGGTTTTTTTTGGCTAATTTCTCCCTTCTTCGACAATGAAAATCTAGGAGGATGAGAGTAATTAGTGAGGACAACATGAAACAGATGCAGATTGGGATCCTCTTTGACCTCATTATTTCTTCATCGAAACTAGTGAGCACACTGCAAAATGGATGCAGGTCGGTCTAAATCTTCCTTCTCCTCGTTATTTCTTCCTCTTGATCTAAAAAAACGAATCAATATCAATCGTTCCCAATTTTAAAGGGTTGATTCCATGGGATTTGACTTCCCCACCAGCCATGGAGAAACCCAATTCATCTCTGAAGAGGGTTTGTTATCATTTTGACAACAAAATTATTATATTTACTGGATTACGAACTATATGGTACCAATTAATATATTTACCGGATTATGAAGTAGATGGTATTTGATTTATCAGAAATTTCCGATTTCAACAATTTTGAATCTGACCAGGGTTCAAATCAATGGGTATGGAATCCATTATGAATGGATATCCATATGTAGTTCAAGTTTTATTTCCCTAATTGACATTAGAAATTCTTGTGGGTTTTACTGGGTCTTTTATTTCTAGGATTGGAGGTTATCAGTGAAATTGTTGTATTTTAACTATGACTCTCTTATTTATCCAAATCACTAAGCCTCCTCTTATTTATTGCAAACAAACTCTTCCATTTCCCGTCTCTTGGGTAAAAACCATATTTCATTTCTTGAACTAGTGATTTTTTGTAATATTGTTATCATTTTATATGAATTTGCTGAACAATAATTTTCCCAATCCTGTAGTGGGTCTCTTATTTAACCTGGGAGGATTTATGTTTCTATCAGTCAACCAAACTGCAAGGATAAGTTATCAATATAATAGAAGTGTTCGAGTCCTAGGTTAGTTTGGAATAAATCATAGGTTAATTGGAGCACTGTAATAGTAATTCTTTGTTGTCAAATCGTTACTTCAGGAGTGACTAGTTGCAATTTATATCTATTGGAGCCTACACTTTCATCTTTCAAATAGTCCATAATTTTCTCTCGGGTCTACCATAATTTCATATTGCATGCGATATTCACAAAAAATAGAAATTGCTCAGGTCAAACTCAGTGAAGATACTTACTGAGTAACATGCATTTTTCTATGGACATCTTACAAAAATTATTATTGATGCCCTCAAAGTAAGCATACATTTTTATTTTTCCTTTTCTACAAGCATAGAATATTTTAGAGGCGAAATTTCGCTGATGGGGAAATTAGAAGGCTTAGAATTTTGGCTAGGCGAATTAGTTTCATAGAGGGATTCGAGGGATTTTATTATAAATAGCCCAAAATATATTTAAAAAAAATTGTATCTAAAGCCCTCCACCTATGGGTATTTGGGAGAAGAAAGTAGAGAAATCCATTTCGCCTTGTAAAATTCGAACCAAATATTTCCGTTCGCCACCATTTTCTATTATTGACAATTATTAAGAGGTATTTCACCCCAATTTCCTATAAAATTCAAACTAGATATTTCCATTCGCACCCATTTTCTATTATTGGAAATTGTTAGGATGTATTTCTCCCCAATTTCCTGTTAATGGCCATTATTTGAAGGTATTTCTCCCCAATTGCATGCAAATTATTAAGTAATAGTCGTGCATATTTTTTCTTGTGTGACATCATACCATTGGACGCTTTATATACATAGGTTCAGGTATCTAGTAAGTGTATTTTGAACCCATATTTTCTTTTATGCATTTTTTTGGGTAAAATATCTATTGCAGTGCATCCGACCGAATTGGGTTGAATTGAGATAGCAAGAAATTCGAATTGAATTGTCTAGTTTTAGAAATTATTGCTTTAAGGAATGTTATAATTTTGTTAAGAAAATATGTGAAGGGATTAATTTGATCAAAACCCTTATAACTGGAACAATGAATACAAAGGGAGTTATTTTCAATCTTGGTGGTTGGGAATGTTAAAACGATGGAGATTTTTGAGAAGTTCTCCACATGTTCCATCATAGTTGTAGCATTGTTACCTTCAAACTTTATGATGGGGTTGATCCAATGATGCCAAACAGGTAGTAGATTTGGATATTCTAGAACACCATTGAAATCCAAGGATCATAAAACTCATGAGATTCCTTTTAAGTAATAGGTACCCCAAAACATGATGCCTCCTCCTCATTAAACTCATCTTCATAATTTACCTGCCTTTTTTATACATTCCCGTGATCTCATTCTTCCATTGTACTATTTCTTTAAAAATATAATTCATACTATCACCAATATTTAAAGAAACAAAAAAATAGGATTTTTTATTCGCCTTTCTCTTCTTCATTGCTTAATTTAATATCCATAGAACCTCGATCAAGAGATGAGATAAAATGATTTCCTTTGCATCACTGAGACGTATGTTTCTCTAAACCAATGTTTAAATTGAAAATCAACTTCATAATAAGATCTATAATTAGCATAACTAGTGGGAAAAAAAGATGTAGAATTTACCAATTTAGTGTTGTTCTTTTGCTGCATAAGGATTTTACCTTCAACACCTTGATTTCCTAGAGGAAAAGAACATTTTGATCAAAAATAATGAAGCATGCTCCAAATCTATGTTAGAATACCTTTTCTCATTGTTGGATGTATTATAACCAAAGGTTTTACCCTCCTGCCATCCACCCTCACAATCTACCCGCTCGTCAACAACATGACTATCATTAATATGTGACCAACACTAGACTTAGGGTTGCCCATATTTTTTGCAATAGCTAGAATCATTGTGAAAAATAGAATCATTGTGTATTAATGAAAACTGGCTTAAGCTTTACATCATGAAACAAAAAATTAAGGAATCTATTATTGAAACATCCATATATCCTACATATATTCTACCTATTAATTAGAAAGAAGTTATCATGAGACTAGAAATAATATTTCCATCATTAAAAATTAGATAAGATATTTGTTGACCCAAGCATAGTTCATGTAAGTTAACACCACATACTTGGTGGGGGATAGCCCCCATTTCTGACCTCCTCCATCTGTAGCACACCAAGTTGACTTCAAGAAACAACATGAGAAATGATGAGAATCTGAGATATTATGTTCCAACAAGTACCTAAAGTGAGATTTTGGACCCTAAAGTAACTAGAATCCATTCAATTATGAGTCTTGAATCCCACGTCACACCAAGTTGACTTGAACATCTAATTTGAAAGAAAATATTGAGAAATTCTAAACATATGAAATAATATATTCTAGCAAGGGCCTAAAAGTGATATTTTGGAGACTAAAGTCCCTTGAATTCATTAAATGACTAGTCTTGAATCCTAAATGACATACCATTTTTCCATATTTTTTCCTAAAGTCAATTTTGAAAGGTTTAAAATTGAATGCAACTCAACCCAATTGTTTGTCCCATGGCCTAAGGATAATTTGAAAGAAAAATAATTTCCATTAGAAAAATACAAGACACCTCTAGCTCCACATGGTCTTGGTTTGCCTTGGTTAACACCATCAAAACATCCCCAAGCATAAGATGTGTCCTGGAGGATTTCAAATTATGGGAGCCCTCTGAACAACAAGTTGCTTTAAATCCTAATAGATATATTTGATTCTATGGAATATTTCCCTAGGACAAAATAATTTTCCCTGAAAAGAAATAATTTACATTTCAAGAAATCTATAGTGCCTAAGAAAAAACACATGGGAGATATTTTTGATCCTCTACAACAGGATCATTAACCTAGTTCTTTAATTAGTCAAGCAAGGAATTACCATTGGACCACTTGCCAACTCCTCCAATTAAGCACAATATCTCCTTCCATACTTATTTAGCACAAGGATAGTGAAATAGTAATAAGTATGTGTTAGATAGTCTCTTAATCCATTATCCATAAATAATAAGATCATGAACCATGCCATGATCTCTTTTAAAAATTATCCCAATTTAGAATTTTGTTGCTCAAAGCTAGCCAAAGAAGAATCCTAGATTTCATTGGAACTTTTAACATCAAAATTGGTTTCTACCACTAGCATTCATTATGATCCCCATCAAGAAACACAATTTTGTACCGAAACCAGTAGAGTACTATCTAATTGGGCTCCATTTCCATACCAAATAATCATCCTCCTTGACGCAGGAGCATCGTATAAAGCCAAAGCACGCGCCTAGTCAAAGAGACAGTTGGATGCGCAGATGCAATTAAATACGTTTTTGTGGAAATGTTGTGAATTTAAAAATCTAAATCATTAATGCAATGGACAAGAGGAAAGTGCAGTTGCATTTATATCTGAAGATCCAAATTGATTTTGGATCATATCTTCTTATCCGTCGGATGTAATAGGAATTTATGTGTGTTTAATGCAAGTAGGTAGATTTAATTTAATAGATTAGACAGTTTAGGAGCATAGGGGGGAAAATAGATGATAGACACCGCCACCCTTGTATCATTGTAACATTATTCAAAATTCGTAAGTTGTAGAGATGCAGAGAAGAATAGAGGAGAACATGGAGTTTTATGCATTTTTTTAGTTGTTATTTGCCATGTACAGGAACACTGGAATTAATAGAAGAGAGCTTTGATTCCAATCTGTGTTTTTGTTATGGTTGTTGGAACCACCTGTTAAATGGTATGTTGTAGGCTTGTTTGCATTCTCTGTATGCATTTTTCTTCAATGCTATGTGTGTGTGTATGCTCTAGAATTCTATGTTGTGTTATAACCCTATAATTCATAGTATCATCTGGTGACTGGAAATTTTTTCACTCTGGGTGTATTTTGTCTTGCAAATAATATTTCATTTCTGCAAATTATTTTCAAGGAAAGGAAAAGAAAAGAAAATCCACAATTGTTGAAGCTGAGTTGTGTTTCCTAACCCCATGGAGACAGAAGGAAGGGAAGCAACACACCAAACCCTCAAAAGGGTCATTAAGCCTAAGTTTTACCTCATATACTACATTCGCGCCTGG
>ML783507.1:487400-498323 GCA_009831015.1 Picea engelmannii
GGGGGGGGGGGGTGCGGAATGGTGACTAACAAGTATGCACAGATCTACGGTCATCATGACAACGCGCAGATGGATGGTCTACAGGCGATTCCGGACCCCCTCGACCATTCTTCCTTTAACAGTGGGGGGGGGTCCGAAATGAGGCGGTTTTTCTGGCAGGCCCTATCCCAACGTGTCACCAATCCATCGCATCAAACCTCCTCCACTCCAGGCCACTTACCGCTTACCATCCTTCCAACTTACCGCCATACCGACAATACGATACCACCCCTTCCTCATGACATCACCCTTCATTCCTTCACCCTTCATTCCTTCACCCCATCACTCATCTCTGCCCAAATAAACCCACTTAGGATAATAAACAAATGATTATATTAATTAATAATGTTAGTAATAAGTTTAGTATAGTTAGTTTTATGTTAGACTAATTAATAATAAATTAATCATTAATTAATTAATTAATTAATGATTAATAATATAGTTAGTTTAATAGGCTAGACTAGTTAATAATTAATAAATAAGTTAGTTTAGTAATTAGGATATTGTTTTGTTAATTTAATATTAAATAAAACACAAAACAAATTAAATAAAAAGAAAAACATTAAAACAAATTAAAACTTAATAAATAAAACATAAAATACAAAAAACATATATTAAAAACAAATGAATATAAAAACAAAATATAAAACTTTAAAACAAAAAACAAACATAAATCAAAATGAAATATATTAAAAATAAACAAAAATTAAAAAAAAAAAAACATAAAAACTAAACCTATCCTAAGTCCTACCCACCCCCATACACATCTCATTCCCAAATCAATTAAATCAACGAATATAAAACTTTCCGGACCCCCCCTCACCATCTGAAGTTTAACGAGAGGGGGGGGTCCGGAATGGTTGTATTTATTAAACCACCATTGGACATGTGTCATCCCCACAAGCCAGCAGACCCCCCCCAAAAAAAAACCGCTTACCACCTCAGGGGGTCCGAAATACCACTCTTCCCCCGAAAAAACCGCTTTCGTATCATTTTGACCAGTCTTATTCTGAGGCCGATTCTGGGCAATTGAAAATGAATTTTTAAAAACCGAGAGAGGTTTTTCTCTGTAACAGCTTGAAGAACAAAAACCTATCTCATGTTTTTCACAGGTTCCATGAGCAGGGAGAATCAAAGTTGTATTTCAGCCTCATTTTTCGGATTTTGGTTTTTTCTGTTACAATCCTGATCTTGCAGGAGCTTTTACGGCGAGCTGAAGGCGAATTTGGAAAAACCGAAGGAGGTTTCTGTCCATAACATGCCCATATATAATAATCTCCTTCAATTTATACCCAGGTTTCATAATTAAAGGAAAACAGATGTCTGAGTGGACCTCTTTTTCACAGAAATCCAGCTCGTCTTTCATGGTGGATCAATCAAGGGACCATGATTGATTTTTTTGTAAAACAACTCACTGAGATTTCTGTATTTTCATCAATTCAATAATATAGTGCTATGTTGCTGGATTCTTGTGACTATTTCGACTGGTGATTTGCATCCCTCTTTGTAAATTTGTTTCTCCGTTATCATAATTAATGGCTGCCTCTAAATTATTCTGAGAAGATTAAGAACAGAATTAGTTTTGATGTACCCTCTGTCTCTGGCTTGGTATAGTTTTTATGTTTTCCACTAAAGATTAAACTCAAAATTCTTAGTTGCTCTGTGTTTAATTGGATTTATTGACCTGTTCCATCTCACCCATTTGATTTAAATTAAAGGATCCAGTGAATTGTCTACCTTACCCTGCAAATATTAGCCTGTTGACATGGATTTTTGATCATTCATTTCAGTGACTCCATTTCCCAGTGGCCCTTTTCTCCTGCTCCAACCAAACCAATTAAAAAATCCAAACTCTAAACCCATTAGCTAGCCTAATATCTATTCAAACAAATCTATTTCTCATAGAGAGATCCCTCTCTGAGTCTTGGAGGGCTAGATCCAAGAATCAAAGTGGTTTTGATGTTGCCTCTATGACTGCCATCACATCCTTGGGAAAATTACAGAGTGTTAACATGTTGAATGTTTGAATTCTGGATAAGGGGAGAATGAGTTTCAGTTGTTTCTCTTTCTGAGAACTCCTGCAAAGAGTGTAGTGGAGGGTTTGCAAGGAGTGCATCAACGAGGCTCTGAGTTTCATCTTAGAACTCTTAGAGGAGATTCAAATTGTGTCTACATAAGAAAGAGTGCTATCAGAGCACAGAGCTATGCAAGGAGTGCGCAGGCTAGGAGAAGGGAATGAATTCTTTCAAACTCACAGAGGAGTTGAAGAATTCTCTGTTGCAAATAGTCCGTAGAGTCGAAGGTTTCAAATAACTAGAGGTTATTTGAAAATTGGCTGGAAGGAGTGCGTGCAGGGTCCCTTTTGGAAGTTCTAAGTGTATAAGTGTAAGCTTAGAAGGGATAGAACCTTTGAAGTGTTCAAAGGGAGGCATAGGTCGAAATCGTCTCACATAAGTCAAGTTTAGGAGGGAGGATGCCAAGTCATTTGGCCAGAATTCCTTGAGAAGTTGAATCAGACAGCAGAATTGCTTCAAGAGGAAGTGCCAAAGTTATATAGGCCATTGGCTCTAATACATCAATAGAGGGATTAAGACTGGGATTATTTCAACACCCATAAGCTCAGGAGGAGTAGTGACCGTTAGATCCGGATCAATGAGGATCGTTGATCTTGTATGTGAATTCGCCATATGGGGGATTGAGAAGTGGAGTAGTTCAAGGCTGGAATCGAGAGTTGCAAACTCCCAGGTTGCAAAATATCGATATAGCCAGGACCATTGGATCGAGGGAGGCACATAATCGTATATCTCATCGAGGGTATGATTTTGGAGTCAGGGATACATAGAGGAAGAGGAACGACTATTGGTTGTTCACTTGAGTTACGAAAGACGGAAAGTCCATGTGGACAAGTGGCAAGAACTCACCATGTAAGTAGAGTAAATCAGAGGTGACAGGTGGTGTGCGCCTGTCGCTTTGGTTGGAGTCAATCTTCGTTGATATATCACGTTTTGGGGATTCATAGGGGAAGAGCACGAGATTTTGGCACTTCAACTCGCGAAGTTGCAATTTGTGAAAGGTGCTTGCATTAAGGCTTGGTTGTGGTCCTATTGGAAAAGGGGCTGAAGAGGGGGCTTACACCTTAAGACCATTCACAATTTCATGTTTCGGCTATTGCTAAGAGTTTATGGGATTGCATTCAAAGTGCCTAACTCGCGAGACCCAAAATCCTTTGCGGTCTTAAACAAGGAGTTCAGTTAACCCTTGTCGAGGTTTAGAGAAGATCTTCCATGGATCTTCACCTGAGGGTAGGTGGTATGCACCACTCCTCTCTATGGTGACTATAGTTTTCTGCAAACTTTCCTATCATTGAATTCCATTGGGTGGTCTCCTCCGAGTGAAAACCTGAATCCCTAGACTTCCAACAATGCTGCTACAATGTTCCTTTTCCCAAATCTATTGCATCAACAAAAAAAAATATTTTTATGAATTTGATTTTGTCTAATAGATACAAAACAAATATTCTTGTTGTCACACCCTATCTAGGGGTCAACCCATATGATGGGAAGTAAAGCGTTATTCTCCTTTGATATGTACATTTCAGATCAAATTTGTCCTTAAATATAAATAAATAATTGAAAATGATACACAAAGAAATAATTGCATTCTCTCAATACAGACACATGACTACATATCAATGCACTCTGCACAAATGCTAATGAGGTGTGTTTTTTCAATGACACACATACATTTAGTGTGCATTATTTTTCTTGGTGGATGCAACATGATGTGTTTCCATGGGCTAATTGAAGTAATCCATAACATTGTTATAAGGATGTTTTATGCCTCTTTCATGCAACAGGTGGGATGTCATTAGAAATCCATAAATACTCTTGTTATTGGAATATTGTAGAATTTTGAGCAAGAGCACATATAATTGGTGATAGTTACAAATTGACAACAAACTTGTTGACAGACATTATTTTTATACTTCAATACAATTTGAAAAAGTTCCCAACACGATGATGAAAGTTAAAGTGTATTGTGTTTCCATGAGTTTTAGAAGTCTGTTCCAAGGATATTTAAAATATATATAAATTAGGAAAGTCTTTTTGGTTGTGATAAATAGGCTTTATTTTCATTTCTAATTGATTTAGAGGAACCACCCAAAAGTAATTTCATTTCCCAAATTGATAGTTAATTGATGGGTAGGGGTACCCATAAAATGTAATCCTTGAGTCCATCGGTCAATTATATCACCATCTCAACAAACCCACCAATAGTTATTGGAACATTACAATAGTTAGCAGTGATCTTTTACAACAGAGAGCATGTAGTTTTCATTTAAGAATAACATGTTAACAATTAAAGTTTGCAAGAATTTAGAGTTTGTTAATTTGACTCTGGGAAGTTAAAAGTGATGTACAAGTCATGAGAAATCAGAATATGTAAGACTTTAATCAGTTTTAATCCTCCATCAAAAGCGTAGCATGCCCCACGTTACGCTTTCTACAGACTTGCTATAAATTTCCTCCCAAAATTCTGAAAAATAAGGTTCATTTATACCTTTTGATATCTTAATCCGAGATATTTGTGTAAAATATGAGAGAGGATATTTTGTATGAAGATGTTTTTTAGATAAACCTCTCTCATTTTCCCAAAATTATTCCCCATTTGTTCACAATAGTTTCTCCAAAAACATGTATAAAATAGGACTTTGCTCAGTCCGAAAAATAGGTTGTGAAGATGTGAATATATCTCTCATTCTGTAATAACTGTATAAACTATGAAATATTTTATTGTAATTTGGAATCTTAGGAACACAAAATGCCTCCATTTTCTCAATATTCATCTCTTATTGGCCACAATCTGTTCGGAAACAAGATGACTAAAAAGGTCATTTCTGGAAAATGTGCCTTCAAAGATTTCTGGAAAATGAAGTGGAATGATGGGTTAGGGATTTCCTAAATTATTGAGAAAATTTAAGGGGGTAGGGGGTAATTTTAGGGAGTAATGGAAAGTGGAATATGAGGAAATGAGTGAGGGGAAGGTGTGAAAAAGGGAGAAGCACAACCCTACCCTCGAAAAACGTAGGGTAAGCTAGGGCTTTAGGAAAAATGATGTAAATGGGTAAAATATGCATGAAGAGTGTATGAGGTGTCAACAAATTTATTTACTCTTGAATTTTCCCTATTTAACCTTTACATATATAAATTGAGACTCCTTGAATGAAAACATAGAAAAACTTGGAAGAGCACATCGAACTTGTTGAAAGCGCAACGAAAATGATGGAATGAGCAACAAATTGCTAGGGTTTTCTCTTTTTCAAGGAAATTTCCTCTGAAAATGAGGAGATATGATTGTTGAATATGTGTGATATATTCTTTTAGAGAAATGAGTGAGATAATTCTCTTGAAATGGTGTTTGTAGATTTTAAATTTCACTTTTTCAAAATGGTGGGGTGGCCCCCCAATTTCACCATTACTTTTGAACTTGAGTAACTTAGGAACATTTGAAACAACTTTGAAATTTTTTAGAACCAATTACATCAATCTTGAAACACTTGATGACTTAAAATCAAACTTTAGAGAGATTTCCTTTTACTACTCCTTCCTTTAGTAGTTTTATGAGTGAAATGACACAATATGATGACTATGACCCTAGTGACCTAATGGTGACACTGAGATGAATGAGAATCATGACGATGGGACTGAAATGATGATGATGACTCTTTTGAGTGATGACACAAAAAATTTAAGTGATGATGATGACTGGGACATGAAATTTTGTGAGGAGTAGTAACAGAACTAGACCAACTAACCAACGATCAAAGTTTTATTTTGAAGACTCAATGAAATGATAAAAGTTTGAAAAACACCCTCACAAACCTAGGAAGAACATATATATTTGATCACTGGTGACAGGAAAACTTTGACTAACACTAATATTGTCTCCAACTGGGGAACATAGCTCTGTAGGAGGTGTCAAGAACACCATATCTCTGAAATCATAGAACAATGCCTTTTTCATTGGGCATGGAGTCATAAATAGCTGCAAACCTCAAACTAACATCAAATCGAACTGAAAACTAAATTGTACACTATCAATTGCAAACTTTACTAGAAGATACTAATGAAAAATATGCTCAACATTGAGCCTATTCATCACACCTACTCTAATTGATCTGTACATCACCTGATCGAGTGATATGGAACAACCAATGCAACCATGTAAGCATTTTTTCTACTAACTGAATTCTCGATAAGTCCTTTCTCATGAGCTAGAAGGGAAAACTAATGAAAGGAAACTCCATAAAAGCTTGTGAATAGATTGAATCTTAATGAAATTACAGATCATTAGCCCACCATCTGACCTTAGGAATGATGAAAAAGGATCTTCATAAGAATGCATATTGATTTCCATCCCATCTAACATGTTATTGCTCCGCTCTAGGTGATTTTCATATCCTAAAACAAACCCTTGGATAATCTACCTCAATTGGGGGTATTTATCCCACAAAATTCACTCATGGGTTGAACCTAGCCTCAATATGCTCGCAATTATTGGTGTTCAACAAACATGAGTACAAGCACAAACATTTCCTACATGAGACTTGAACCCTAGTGGGGGATTTAACAATGCCTTTCTTTCTAATTGACTTGATCATAATATACTATTTTTTTCTTTTCTTTTTCTATTTGTGAAACACATATCTTTGGGCGACCCCATTGTTAAATCTCAAGGTTATTCCAAATCAATTTACACCATGCTTGGGCTGCTTCATGAGATTTGGGGTACATGGTGTATGTTCCACCCTTGAATGGTTTGAGATGGATTGGCACAAGAGATAATCCTTGATAGATTTGCATAGTTGATATATCCTTCTAAGTGGATGCTTGACATCAAATGGTTATTAGTTTAGTGTTCTTCCCCATGCACCTTAATTGATATGAATGATGGTTTTTTATAAGCAGTTTTAGATATTTAATATCCCTTTGTTCCATGTGAGGACTTTCACATCTCGAATATCTATGGAGATAGCTTAGAAGCGTGTGACTGAATGGAAATGATTCATCCTTTCAAAATTATCCTTATGAAATAAATTTGGTAACAAAGTTCAACCAATCTCTTATTTTTTCCTATTTGAAAACAAACTTATCTTAAATGGGAATTCCCATTTAACCATCCTAGAAATTGTGACAGTTTCAAAAAAAATTCCAACATACTCAACAATATTGGTTGTGTTATTTGGAATCATTGGAGCTAAACATGTTCAGATCTAAATGTGTCTGACACTGAATCAATTCCATTAGAAAAAATTCTTTCAAGTAAATCTAATGGAAAAGAATGGTTTGTCAAGGTGTTGTCTAGACTCTAGTGGTTTAAAAGGGGTGTCATTATGATAATGACCCAAGTTCAAAGCCCAATATCTATAGTACTTTGATTGTGTATATGAGTTGGTCAAGTTTAACAACCCTCAATATAAAAAGGGATTTACCATAATATTGCAGAGTTCGGGACAAGAAATCCACATGGTTTAGAAAAGAACATTTACCTTATCAAAAAATACAAATGAAAAGGAATAACTAGCTTGTATCTTTGACAGGGTATAAAGTCATTGTGTGCAAATATTGTCATGGTGTTCTTGTAGCTGGAACGTTTCTCTCTACTTCTCAACGATTTGGACTTGAAATGATTGAAACCAATAATACACCATGATTGTGAAATAGAATATTAATACATTTTATTGAAACTTCAATCATACAGAGTCTACATGGCTCTATTTTTGCCTTTGCTTCTAATACATTTGTGTGAAATTGTAGTTCTACGATTCATGTTTAGGAATTCCAATTGCAAACTTTACATGTATTCTTATCAGTATTATATCTGCTAGTTTTATGTCTATAACTGCATTATTGAATACAAATTTCATCTATCAATGTTTGAAATTAATAATTATCTTCCAATCCCATTTATTTATTGGAAAGAGTGCTAAGTGTAGACTTAACTTTTTGGTTCAGGATTCATTTCATTATTTACCCTTTGTCTATTGTAATTCTCTTTTAATTGTTGGCTGGTAAACAATGTCATGTTTTAGAGGTTGTTTATCATGTTTTAAAATCTATAAGAGTGAGGTACTGAATTCTTTTCATGAATATCATATCACTATTCTACCCAAATACAAATGACACCATCCTCCATGTCATCCATTACTATTTGTATGTCTAGCTGAATCATTATTCTGGGACCATAGATATTTCAAATTATAGCAATATTTCTCTCGACTCTTTCATAACATATATTCCAAATAGAAATTAGTAGTTCACATTTCTCCTTGCAAAAAAAAATACATGTGATATTAAGAAGGAATGGATTTTGAGCCATGGGATATTCAATATAACATTTGATTGAATTCACATTGATGCTTCATAAACTGTTAATCCCTAATATTGGTTTTTTACCCCTTAATTGGGGCATATTATATTAGTAATGTTATTTTATTTATGTCGGATTTAGGCCATTAGTTGTAATTATACCTCCTAGTCTCTTATATATACCAAGGAGACATTTTCATTTTGAATCATCTTGTACTTGAACATTTAAGTGGGGTAAAAGGAGGTTTCCCCCTTGAAGAGGCTTATTATTTTAAATTATCTCTTTTTCAAGGCGTTGATTACTTTTTCTAAGGATTTTCTATGCTATATTGATATTTGCTTCTTAACATATGGTATTAGAGCTCAAGGTCTTGGGGTTTCGCTGCTACGTCTGAGACACCTTGTAATTTTAGCTATAACTTTTTTTCTACAACATTTAAGAAGGAATGGCTTGGTGGATATTTATTAGACTTATCAAGGTACGTTCGGTTAAATATTCATCTCCTGAGGCCTTATACTTTAGGAGATACAGCCTGTACAAGATAGGGTTCTGGAATCATAGTAAACTGAGGCATTGTGGAATTTTTGCTATAAAAAATTTTCTGTAATGTTTCAAACCTTGAACTCTGGATTATAGTTACAAACATTAGTAAGGTATTTGTGGTAAAAATTTCAGCTTCTGGGTCATCTTAAATTTGTATATACACCTTGTGTAAGATAGGGTATCTGACTAGTCCTATTGACTAGTCTCAAGAAGGTGTTCCGAGTAAAACAATCATAAATTCTTCCTAGAGTATCCAAATTGAGTGGGACTGGTTTCATTGGATCATGGACAGTCTTTAGTATTTCTAGTGTGAGTTTCAAAATTTTGTATCAATTATTTTGTGTGGGGAACGCTATACAAGTGAGATCTCCTGGAAAGGACAAAAATCAGCAAGTTGTGGGGAAGTTACCGTAATTTCCACTTGGCACATCCAATTTTGATCAGACTTATGGCATTGCAGAGAAGAAATATCAGAGAAATACATAAAAGCAAGTTTCATACCCAGAAGGGCCGAAACATGGGAGATACAACAGAAGAAATATTTTCTAGCAAAACCACCTCAAAATCAAGGTTCAAAAGTGATACTTGGCCAACATGCCACCAAAAAAGGGAACTTCTACACCAAATAAGCCTCCAGAAAATTCTACTTGGACTCTTGATGAAGGTGAAGAAATGAATAGGGACATAAATGATTTACAAAAGAAGGTAGTAACAAAATATGAACTACAAGAGATAATGGAGGGTTTAAAAGCGGAGATCATGTAAGTATTGAAAAATTTCGTAATAGAGAAGACACCTGAAAGTGAAAATGCATCCCATGAAATTCATGATGAGGAAACAAGGAAGGTGAATTAAGAATGGAGAAACTCCAACTTTGGTTTCAAGAACAACCATGTTCCTAAGATTGATATGAGGAATTTTGATGGTAAGAACCCAATCACATGGATATTTCAAATGGAGAAATTCTTTGATCTCCATAATGTGCCACATACACAAAAGGTATGAATTGCTTATTTATATTTAGAACCTAATCAATTTGTATGGTATCAATGGCTCTGTTCTCACAAATCACTCATCAATTGGAAAATTTTCATGGAAGAAATGATACCACACTATGAGGATACAAGGAGCAATACCTTCTTTATCCAATTGATAAATCTCAAGCAAAAGGGTTCAGTTACCGAGCACATTGAGAACTTCCAAAGATTGAATATAAAGGTAACCGACATTCTAGATGAGCACTTGATTGATGTATTCATAGGAACTTTAAAGGATAACATTCAACATGAGTTTCGTCTTTGGGAACCCAAATCATTGGAGAATGCATTTAAGGTGGCAATAAATGTTGAAAGTAAAAATATGGCTATGGCTACTAGAAGGACCAATCCTAACATCTATAGAGAGAACAATGCTCCTTCTTCTAAAACACCTCAACCTTCAAGTTTGACACCTCAACAATTGGAAGAAAGAAAAGAAAAAGGTTTATGCTTTAATTGTGATAGGAAGTACAGTAAGGGACATAAGTGTGGTGAGAAGAAATTATTCTACATAGATTGTGAAGAGGAAGAAGAACACAAACAAGAACCATCTCAAGATGAAAACGTAGAAGCAATTTCATATGAATATTTGACTCCCACGATATTGTGTAATGCATTGGCTGGAATTAGCACTCCTCAAACCCTCAAGATCGAAGGATACATCAAAAAGAAAAAGGTAATAGTCCTAATTGATTCTAGCAGTACTCATAATTTCATTCAATATAAATTAGCCAAAGATCTCAATTGCTTTGTATATCCAGTGCTAGAGTTTCAAGTAATGATTGCAGATTGAGGAACTATCAATTGCTCAGGAAAATGCAATAAGATCAATCTTACTATGGGGGAATATGTAATGAATATTCCAATGATTTCTATACCCATGGGTGGTGCAGATGTTGTACTAGGAATCCAATGGTTACAATCATTAGGAATA
>ML783507.1:514143-560946 GCA_009831015.1 Picea engelmannii
CCCCCCCCCCCCTCCACTTAAAGGTAGAATGGTAGGGGGGCTTCGGAATCTAGTCTCGACCATAGATCTGGGAGCAGAGATTCTGGCCATCCAGATTTGCTCGCTACATATCCAAAAGGTGCATTTGCGCCCCAAACTTAGGAAGGCATAAGCATGTGGTCATAGCCATTGGTCACATCGATGGAAGATGGAGGTAGAAGCTAGAGGTGATAAGCTTGGCCACAAAAATGCCGAAATGAATGCAAGATCTAATAAAGTTCATCCAACGACGCAGATAAACCTGAAGGAGATTGGAGGGCTACTGATGCACGACACAGTGAAACTGCCTGAAACCATTGATGGCATCTACTAGAGAACTCGAAGAGACCTCTGTGTCATCGCCAGAGGAGATGAAGAGTCTCCAAGCTTCGTCCAATGAAGGAAGACAATTCTTAGAAGGTATTGACAGATGGATGAGTGGTGAAGCCTGTAGCTGAAACAAATAGGGTCATCTTGACTGTACCAGAGAAGACGAAGAGTCTCAACTTCAAGAGAGAAAAAGGAATCTCGAAATAAAACCTAGTGATATAGACACATGGGTTGAACCACTAGAGAAGTTGAAGAGCCATGATGATGATCAAACAGAGCACTCGAGTTGAGGAGGAATTTGGCATGGAGTGAGCATGCAAAAGCATTGCGAATATTGCATGCACAAAGACAACAGAGACTATAAGAAGGTGGAACAAAGAAGAGATTGGCATTGTTTTCATGGGCAGGATTAAAGTGTGAGCAAGGAGGCAGAGCGCAGGAATAGAGATGCACGCAAGAGGAAGGTTTCATCAAAGGGATATGGTGCAAAGAGTATACAAGGCAGAAGAACAGAAAGTTCAAGGGGCGTGCAGAAGACTCTGATGCAGATAGAACAGAGCAGCGTAATAGAACAACAATAGGGTTGGTAAGCCATTGAATAATTTAATATCATTGTAATAAGTTTCAGTAAAAAATAATTTATTATTCAGGGTGGTTGGGAGGTGCTAGGGAGGACTGGTGTCCTCAAAGGTTCAAGTGGGTGCTTGAACACAGGGAGTTGGTGCTTCCTTCTAGTTGGTTCTAGAGAAACCAGGGAGTTGGTGCTTCCTTCTAGTTGGTGCTAGAGAAACCAGGGAGTTGGTGCTTCCTTCTAGTGGGTGATAGAGAAAACAGAGAGTCGGTTCTCTCAGCAAGTTCCAGCTTGCAAAAACAGAGGTTGTAGCCTCACAATGAGTTGGTGCTCATATGTATGATAATTTAAAGAATGTAGATAATACTTATCATATAAAGAAAAAAGAGGTTTTTACCCTGTATGGGTTTCCTCTGGAATTATCTGTCTCTGTCTTTCTCATATATGTGATTGATGCTGAACGTGCCCCTGTTTAATTCTCTGCATTATTGTGATCATCATTGAGTGCCTTGTAAATATTTAAAAAGAAGCATAATTGTTTAATCACGGTAACAACTGATTCACCCCCCCCCCTCTCAGTTGTCCAACAAGTACATGCTCTCAAATGGTACATGAAGGTTATTGAGCCAGGAGTGCTAGGAATGCAAGGTCAAGCGTTCACACTTGACCAAGTATGGATAAAGTTCATAGAAGATTTTAAACTACCTCAGTCATAACAACAAGCTCTGTCTGAGTTGCGCAAGATTCAACAAAGGGAAGGTGAATTGTCCTAGGAATATATCTAGAAATTTATATATGGTATAAGGAGGTTAGAACATCCAATTCATGAGGAACAACAATAGAATGGTATATTCAGGGATTTCTACCTCTGACATGGATTCTGTTAATGCAACAACATATAGCCACTTTGAAAGATGCCTTGGAACAATCAATGAAGATTGAAGCCATGGAAGGATATCCGGGGAGCCTGAGAGTGATCGAACCCCCAACAGGTGCAAATTTGCTGCAATTACAAGGTAAAATATCAGTGCTTATATAAAAAAATTCAAAAATTGACGATACCTAGACGAGGATGACCGCAGGTATGGTGTACCGAATGTTACAAAGAAGGACATATGGTGAATGAATGTTCATCAATGAGGGGAATGTGACCTTCTCAGAATCTGATGGGACCCTCACTAGGACCCATGGGAAGATTTGTGCAAGTATATACGAATTTACCATTCCATAACCCGACCCCATATCATGCTTTTCCAGGTAATCAAGAAGTGCCAACAATTGATTATTGTGATATTTTTCGAATCCATGGGCATGGGCTGAGATAGTGCCCCATTATTCATAAGTATTCAATAGTACCAAATACTTTACATTGTGAGTTTTGTGCATCTACCACACATACTATGAATTAGTATAGAGCGTTGAATGCACTTGCGGACAGGATGGATTGAACATCATTCAGGGTGAATGAAACCCCTCAGGGACCAGACAAATGTTGAGGAGGTGGAGCTGAAGGAAAATTCGGAGGAGGAAGAACTGGGGGAAGAGGACCAAGTTGATTCTACAAATGTGATGAGAAAGGCCACATGGATAGAGACTGTCCTCATCTGAGGCGGCCATGGTGCTCTTAGTGCATAACCAATGGGCATGTAATTGGAGACTGCCCAGAACTAATTGCAAAATTGGAAGATCAGGCATGTCAATGAGGAACTAACCTCATCAGTTCAAATATCAAGAGAGTTATTAGGGGACAACTACCCAACCTTAATATCGTCACTCAAGGAGGGGAAAAGACTGGCGTTGATGATGATAATTTACCTCAAATCTAGAAAGCAACACCTAAGGAAGACATGTATGATCCTCTGAAACTTAAGGTGTTCCTTAAAAATGCCATAGAAGTATTTTAGAATATTCCTAGCCCTGATATGCAAGAGAAACCCCCTCAACCTATTGTCTACCCTAAGATTGTGCAAGTCCCTACTTCACCCCCTACACCCAGAAACCCTATAGTCACGATGACACAACTTGAGCAACCACAAAATGCAATCAACCTTTGGTTTTAGTTATTTTCTTATATTCTTGGGAATGACCAATTCACAGAAAAGTTGTGCAATGCATTGTACATAGTTCTAGGGAATGAATGATATACGAAAGAAAGAATAAGGACTAATCTTCCTAAGAAGAGTACTTAGAGAGTGCAGATAAGGAAAGTACAAATAGGAAAAGATTTTATATTAGTATCCTAGCTAGACGAGTTTGAGATTAAAGATTTTATGTTAGATCTCGAATCCGATGTTAAAATACTGCCTAAAAAGACTTGGGAAGCCTTAGGAAAACCCTAGTTGACATACTCCCCAATCCAGCTAAGAATGACCAATCAATATTGTATTTTCCCAATAGGAATATTGGAGAATGTGGAAATAGATGTTGCGGGAGTGAAGACTGTAGCTGATTTTAAGGTGATCAAAATCATGGGGGATAAGGACCCTTATCCTGCACTACTTGGTATTGATTGTTCTTATGACAACTATACAGTGATTGACCTAAAGAAATAAACTATGACATTTGAGGCAGAGGAAATCAAAGTAGTTCAACCCTTGTATCTATATGTAGGCCCTCGATACACAGATCCAATGGAAAACAATGTGGAGGGAGAAGACTTGGATCAGTTGTGCACTATAACAATAGGAACAAGATAAGATTAAATAAATCCTATTGTTGATGGATCAGTAATTTGGAGGATTATACAATCAACAGACGAATATTTAGAACTGGCATTTGACAGCTGGCCCCAAGGCTCATACGAAATATTTTCAAGAATATGCGCAACTGTCAAGGAAATTAGATGGGTTGAAACCGAGTTCAGAAAACACCCAATATATGATGGTACCTCAGGAATTAACAATTTTCTGGTCAACATGGAAGAAAAGGTAGTGGAGCATCAAAGGATCTTAGTGTTGGATTTACCCTCCAAGACACCCCTGCCAGATGGTGTGCCAATCACAAAGCCTTACTTAAAAATTGGGATGATGTGAAGAAATATATAAAATATAGATTTCAAGATAAGGATCATTTGTAATTAGAGATGTGAATGGATTTCTAGGCTGTGCAATTTTTCAATAGACAATCTGATCCTAAAGCACATATTGAACAATGCGTTACACAGTGGCAAGTTGCAGAAATACCATCTCGCTTCTAGGTTCAAGTATTTCCCCATTCACTATGTCCAATTCTGAAACCTTGGTTCATGCATGAAGAAACCAAAAGATAGATCAGTGACTATAAAATGTTGGCATATCACTTTTGCAAGGACGTCTAGTTTACAAGTAAGCACCCTGAGCTTAAAGTAGTCATGAAAATAATTAAAGAACTACTTTTTAAAGACACTAGTAAACAAAAATCAGACCTAGTGGTATGCACAAAGCATATCTGAGAACTTTAGACTAATCTTCACCTAAACTCAGATAAGAGACCTATAGAATTCTATAAGATTGATAAGGATTTGGAAATCCCATATGATTTAGAGGAATTGAGAAACTTAGCCATTAAGGAGAGAGAAGGGAGCAGAGAAATATAGAACATCATACCCAGCCAGACTGAGGTTTCTTGTAATCATCCATTGAAGTTTCACAAATTCAATATAGGGACCACAGAAAAACCTAATATAGCTATGGTAGGAGATTACTGGGATGCAAAAACTAGCCAAGAAATACATAGCTTGTTGCGAGAGTATGAGGATTTGTTACCAAAGACATTTTCAGAGTTAACAGGGATTAAAGGAGCTATGGCAGAGATGAAAATTGAATTAAAACCAGGATGAAAGCCTATGAGGCATAGACCATATGTCCTTAACCCCAGGGTGAAATACAAGGTTAAAAGGGAAATAGACAAGATGCTGGAAGCTGGACTTATTTTTGCAGTGGAAGAAGCAAAATGGGTTAGACCAATAGTCATCCATAGAAACAAATGAGCATAAGACATTAGGTTCTATGTAGACTATAAAATATTTAACTCTTCCTGTGTGCATGACCCTTTCCCAACACCTTTTACTGATGAGGTGCTAGAACAGGTTATGGGGAAAAAATCTTACTCATTGACAGATGGATTTTCGGGGTATCACCAAGTAAGGATTGTTGAAGAGGACAAAAAGAATACCACATTCATAACAAAATGGGGATCATTTGCATACAATGTGATTCCATTTGTCCTAAAGAACACCCCTACAGTTTTCTCCAGGATTGTAATAGCAACTTTCCGAGAATTTATTCACAAGTTTATAGAATTTTATATGGATGATTGGACAATATGCAGTCTGCTCAAGGAACATGTAGCACTACTACGTTTGATGTTTGACAGATGTATATAATTGCATATATCATTGAACCTCAGAAAGTGTATCTTTTGTGTGCCACATGGAAATTTTTCAGGCCACATAGTATGTCGAGAGAGAGTACTAGTAGACCCAACCAAAGTTGTGGTTATTGTGAACATGTTGCCACCTATGAGTGCTAAGCAGTTGTGCTCCACATTGGGGAACAAAAGGTACTATTGCAGGTTTATAAGAAGATATGAAAATATCACTACACCTCTGGAAAATCTACTAAAGAAGGTCGAAGTATTCCAATGGACCCCAAAATCTGATAAAACGTCTGAGACCCTAAATGAGAAGCTCAATGCAACACCTAGTCTGATATTTCCAAATTGGGAAAATGAATTTCACGTGCATGTAGATCCATCAGGTATTGCCTTGGGAGCCATCTTAGCGCAACCAGGAGATGGAGCCATGGATCATCCTATCTATATTTCTAGCATGAAGTTGTTGCAAGATGAACGAAACTATACAACGAGAGAAAGGGAGGGTTTAGCTATGATTTACACTTTGCAGAAGTTTAGACATTATTTTTTAGGTTCTCATTTTAAGTTTTTTACTGATCATTCTGCATTAAAATATCTAGTTAAAAAACCTATGTTGGAAGGGAGAATTTGTCAATGGTTTCTATTATTTCAAGAATTTTCTTTTGAGGTGATCATTAATCCTAGAAGATGTAACGTAGGGCCTGATCACCTGTCTAGATTAGATTTAGGGGAAGGTGGTGGAGTAGTCGATGATCAGCTCCTAGATGAAAACCTGTTCTGGGTTGAGGCCATACCAGAATACCTAGAAGACATAGCAATCTTCTTAAGTACAGGGGCATGCCTAAAAACATACTCTGCAACCTAAAAATGCCATATGGTGGTTAGAGAAGTGGACTATCAATTGATTGCAGGGAAATTGTATAAATTGGGACTAGATAGTATCCTCAGGAGATGTGTCTTAGATAATGAAAGAAAAGATATATCGTGGGAGTGCCACAATGGAGTTGTAGGAGGTCATGTTGGAGGAAAGGCCACTACACAGAAATTCCTCCAAGATGGACTATGGTGGGCCACACTCTTCAAGGATGCAAAGGCATATGCTATATCATGCGATGTTTGTCAAAGAGTGGGTAAGCCATCATGGTGAGATGAATTACCACTCCAACCATTTTGAGCTTTACAATCATTTCAGAAGTGGGCGATTGACTTCATTGGGCCGATCAACCCCACAACTAAGCATTCAAAGGCTAGATATATTATTACCGCAATTGACTACCTTACACGTTGGGCAGAGGCAACAACTATTCAGAATTGTTCGACCGATACTGTTGCTAGGTTCATTTTTGAAAATATTATCACTCGGTTTGGATGTCCCAGGAGTCAGACCATTGATCAGGGAGATCATTTTATCAGTAGTACAATAACAAAGCTTACAACAAAGTTCTTGATCCAACATCATAAAATTAGTCCCTACCATCCGCAAGACAATGGAATAGTGGAAGTGTTTAACAATATATTGAAGAGAGGATTAATGAAGGTTTTTTGCGCAAATAGAGAAGATTGGGATGAACAAGTTCCAACAGTACTATGGGCTTACAGGAAAACCACAACGAAACTCCACAAGTACACTCCATTTCAGTTGGTTTATGGGAAAGAGGTTGTGGTGCTTGCAGAATTCATTACTCCAAGTTTGTGTATTTCATAGTTTACACAGATGTCAGAGGATGAATCAATTGTGCAGAGGCTCATGGACTTACAAGAACTTGAAGACACCAGGATTTTAGTAGACTTCCATCCAACAGTTGAGAAAGAAAGGCATAAATCTTGGCATGATAGACACATTAAGACCAAAGCATTTTCACAAGGAGATAACTTCCCACTTTATGACAGTCGATACCAGAAACATCCAGGCAAGTTGTGCATGCATTGATTGGGGCCATTTATAGTTGCGGAGATCCGACCATCTGGAGTAGTCAGACTTGCGCAAATAGATGGTATGTTGTGGCCAGGATGAGTGAATGAAACTCGCCTGAAACCTTATCTATCTCTGAACTAAGCTAAAGGATTGTTTCTCTAGTCTGAAGGAGAATGTATGGTAGTTATATTTGAATCTTCTTTCAAATTGTTGTGAATTCAGTTAATAAATTCGAAGAGTGCATTGTTGCACCGCAACATGTAGTTCATTTTTCTATTTAAGTGTTGTTTTGATGTAGAACTACTTAATCAACAACGTAGGATAAGAAGCATAAATAACCTATTAATGATAATAATTAATATGATGGGGACCCCTTTGTGGTCGGAGGGAGAGAGAATCCAGATGCAATCTGAGTCCATGTGCCACACGAACCCAGTCCAATCATAGACTTTATTACTACTACAGTACTCTGTCTTAATTCAGTTAAGCCATAAAGTCACGATACGCAAATATTCCATCGATATTTATGCCAGGATTATCATAAGTTAAATGGTAAGCTCTAAATTAGGTCATGTCCCTATCCAACTTGCCCAGTAAATGCCGAGATCACCCAAGAGATTTATCCTGTTAACCAGTCTCGTCGGACAACTCAAATACAAGTTGTGTCTATAGGGTAATGATGAATAACACTTATTACAGAACTTTCCATCTCATCCTAGGTATAAGGGTTTGAGAACTCGGTGTAGGACGCATTATTTCCCAGAAAAAACTTAGAGATTTACAAATTTTGAAGAGTGAGCAAGCCTGTGTAATCCCTTGACTAATAGTTGCAATCCCCAATCCTTGTTTCTCCTGTCCAATTTGTTGATAGTTTAGACTTACCATGCTGAGAGCTATAGGGAGTCTAAGTTTTGTTTCCAAGGATGCAGTACCAGATGAGCCCTGTGACCCCTGGATCGAGGTTGTGGATGACCTCAAACGGAAGGTGGATAAAGTCAAGCTCCTCGACCTTGACTTGAAAGACCAGGTATTGTTACCTCATATGAACATAGATGTTTTCTGGAGTATCGCTCCAGATGAGTTGGGAAGCATGCAGTTTGTGCCAAATCCTAACTTTATCAATTTGTTCAATTTGATGATCATGAACCTCAAAGACTTACCATTTTTCAGCACAACTGCGGAAGTTGCGAGGTGTACCAAGTTTCTGATCAGCAGGGTGCATGAAAAAAGTATATGGTTGGATAAGAGATATCCAATCCATGCAGAGGAAATCCACCATCTTACTAGACTATCCCTCGACGGTGAGGACATGTCTAAAGGTTTCCAGGGTCCCAACAATCATGGAAAGAAGAAGGGGGAGCCAAAACTATATGATAGGTTTCACACACAGAGAGGGGTGGGGTGCACAACCAATATTCACCCCATACAACCTGATATGGTCAGGACTAGTTGCTACATCAATTCTAGAAAAGTTATGAGGTCGTACTAGAAGTGAGAATGCACAATGGATGCTTTATCAGTGGGAGATTTTTGTGCCAATGGCGTTGTCTTCAACCGGTGCAACTATCTATTAGAGGAATTCCTTGTGGCATGTGAACCACCTCTCCAACTAGGGGGTCAACTCCATGTTCCGTGAAGAGATGCATCATAAGATACTCATTTTTCAAAGACTTTTGTTCTACAGGGCATTTTTGGCCCCAACACTTCTTTTTGTAACTGGAATCTCTGCACCCTTGTGTGGGTCAATAATCTAATAGGTCTATGTGAGTCATAGTTAGTTCAGTTACCTTGGTATCACCTCATTGAGAGATTTCCCTTCACTGAGGGTTTTTTATCCTCAAGTTATCAATTGGGTTTTCCAGCCTTATTGACTTCCCTTGAGTTTTTCCCTCACACTTGTAATAATTCCTCCAAAGTGGTGAACGACGTTCTAATGGGCTTATCTTCTGGTAACTATTGTTATGAAATGATGTAAATGACCATGCAAGAAATCTTAGAAATTTTTGTGGAATTCCCTTGACTATAGATTAGTTTTTTTTAATTAATTGACTTTTAATTAAATTTCCCTAAGTTTGAAGGTTTAATTATTTAATTAATTAATTATTTTTGAGCAAAAATTGTAAAAACTAGGTACTTGGGTTTTTGATATGGGTATTTGTGCTCAAACGAAATGGAATGAGACCCCATACACCTATTTACCAAGCTTCATCTTGGTCGGACAACGTTTTCTATGGGTTTGTCCACCTGGAGTGTCAGTCAGTCAAAAACAACAATTTTAATTGCTAAGTCTTGACATAGCAAAAATGTAAAAATTGTAATAATGACTTAAAAGGATGATAGAAGGTGGATAAATATGCACAAATATTTTTCCTAACCTTTCCTAACCTTTTCCAACCCTCACATCACCCCCTCACCTAGCCATTAAGAAAAAACGCCACTTTGCCTAGAGTGGTGTGCCTCCCTTCTAGAAAGTCTCCAAAAAGTGAAAAAATAATGAAAAAATTAAGGGGAGACTTATTATATCCCTTGGAATGCCTTTCCTAGCCTCCCACTTGCCTTTTTTATTGATCCTAACACTCCCCCACTCATCCACTTCATGGATCCACCTCTCAAACCCTAGATGGTGCGCCCTACCCTTGGGATTCTAGCTTGTGCTTGGTGGTGGACACTTGCCATTAATCCAAGAGGGGTGAGTTTTCCTCTCCAAGTATAAATAGAACCCATCTCACCCTCATTTATTTACGATAACTTTAGCTATTCTTATGCTACTTGATTTTCCACTCTCTCTCTCCCTCTTTCTTGTTCCATCTTTCTTCCATTCTTTGGCTCCTAGGGTTTTGGACCAAGTATTTCTCCAAGATCCCTTTCTTGAGTAATATAAAGGAGAAAATTTGGAGTATCATTGGAATAGCAACAATTATTTTTGTTCTTTCTACATGTGAGGTAAACTTGTATGTGTTTCATTTGATTTATGCATAGCCTAGATCTTGGGTAAAGTATTTTATTTGAGTAGATGTAACAATGAGTATTCTTGTAGATCTATATATGTGAGTTGCTAGATAGGGTGCAAGTATTTCATATTATTATCACATTCATACATATTATCTTGCTATGCATAAATCGTGATAAGTTTTTGCAGGTTTGGCTTCAAGGGTTTTATTGGGAATGCCTCAAGGAAGAGTCCTCCCTTAAAGCACACTTCAAACTCCTCATTTCTCATATTTTTTTCTCATTCTTTCTTGCTGTCCTTTCATACATATTTATGCTAGAATAAAATCTTATAGTGGTCATCTAAATCCACTTTCTTCATAAAAATTTCTACCAAAACTAGAAATTTTAACTAGAAATTTTTCTTCATGTTTGCATGTTGTGTGTAGCTTTTCCAGCAAGTATACCTTGTTGGTTTTTGCAGGTTCAGATCTAGTTGAGAGGGGTTTTCTATCCCAAAAACTTCCACACAACACTCCAATACCCTTCTCTTCAAGTGGTAACATTCTCAACCTTTCTCTTCTCTTTTCCTAGCTAATTTCTCATTATTTCTTCAATTCCTAGAAATTTTTTCCTTGCTCATAGCTTGGCAGGAGGATTGGTACAGCCTACCTCCCATGTGTGATCTTGGGTAGTGTATATCTTTGAGTTTTCTATCTCTAAATAATTCTCCTAAGTCAGGACATGGGGTTAGTGATCTTCTTGTAGTGGTTGTTTGCTTGCCTTTCTTGCTTGCCTTACTTGCTTCTTCTCTTGCTTGCTTCTCTCCCTTTCTTCTATCTCTTCCTTTCCAAGCTATCTTCTAAGTTTAATAATTACCGACACTTTGGGAGAGGAATAACCCAAACTGTGAGGATAGGGTTTTAATGTACTTTTGATCTATTTATGATTTAATGGTTTAAATTCTCTAGATTTAGATCTCCCACACATTAATCTTTAAGCTTAAGCCCTTGGGGCATAATCAACTCATTTAGATCTATTTTCATGTTATAATCTCTTTCAAGATATAGTTCATTCACATGCTTTATTACAACACATTAAATGGTTAGTGCTTAGATGGTTTAGTGAGTGGTTTTCATTTCATGCTATCATATCTTTAAGGCCATTTTCCACCACACTTAAGTGAATGTTGTTGATGAGTTGATAGTATAGGCATATAACTAAATCTCTCAAGATTTCTTTCATACTTAATGTTTTCTCTTAATGCTTTAAACAAACATAAGATAAGTGGTGTAAGCTTGAGTTCTTCTTTCTTATTTCTCCCTTGGGCAAGTTGTTATTGCTTTGTGATTTAATTCTCTTTCATAACAAGCTTCTCATATTGGTGATTTGATAATGGTGATGAACTAAATCGTTATTCCACTCGCTTTTACATTGCTTATATGTGTTAATTATCTTCATGTTCATTATTAAACAACACACTTTCTAAGATCATAAACGTTTCGGTTTTGACACTAAATCACCTAATTAAGGCATCTCAAAGTCACTAAAACACTTCAAAATACACCTAAAAGTCTAACCAATTGATATGCATACTCAATAGACTTAATAGGGTACTTAAAACCACAATTTTCACCATCAAAAATGGGGATTTAGGAGGGCAACGAAAGGTGATACGCCGGGGATGGTCTCACGTCGTGAAGGAGCATCCTTTGCATAAAAACTCAATTCTTAGGGCTGACCTACAAAGCTAGGGTAGGCATTGTTGCCTCACTTCTTGATCATCCAACATCTATTTGGCAATCAGGGGATGAGGTTTTTGGTGAAACACATAATAAGGGTAATACAATATTTTCAATCTTAAGAACCCTTAACTCACTAAGTAATTAAACCTTGGGATTAATACTTTTAATTCAATCTTTCATCTAATAATACTTTGTGGGTTAAATAACTATGTGTTGAGTATCATAATCATTGTGGAATACTTGTGCCTTATCTTTTAAATATTCCAAGTTTTCCTTTGAGTTATGGATCTTGATGTTGCCATTGATGAGAAATCCAATAGAGTAAGTGCTATTGGGGCATGCTTAGGCCTAATGTGTTGATGATGATGATGCCTTGATCTTATTTAAATCCTGCACATTGAAATAATGTGGTTAGTTGCTTGTGTTATATCATTATGTATTTATAATTCTTTATTACTTGTATCTAGTCTTGTGGTGAATAAATATTCTTTGTAATCTTTCTAATCACATTGTAATGAAACACCCTTAAATTTAGTTGACCCCTTGCCCAACCTTAGGCACTAGTCTTAGTTGACTTAGGGAAAGGGCTTGCTTAACATACTAACATTGCATCTTGCATTGCTGCCTTAGCATCATATGTTAGACTCCCCCCAAACCTTAACAAATTAAAATCAATTCCTAGAACTTAAACACTAAATATTATCTAGTAACTAGGGTCTACCCCCCTTGGCTTCACTAGGAGTAAGCCTAGACGAAAGAGGTTCTGGTCAAAGTGACAGCGTGGGCTGTGAACCTAAGCATTGTGCCTCCAAGGACACACTAAGTGAGCCAGAATTAGCTCACGTTTGCAAGTGTGTATTAGGATGACACATCTTTGGCATCATTGTCGGGGATAAGTCATTTATCCTTTGTCAAAACGACTTAACTTAATTCTTTAAGAACTAAACAATAAAAATTTTAGGCTTTAAAATTCTTTGAGCTTGCATTGGTTAGGTTTATGTGATTCCTTTCCAGGTGATGACTCCATTGAAAAAATCTGTCAAGTATACTACTAGGAGCACTTCACAAGGAGTGACTTAATCTTTTCCCAAACCTAAAAAGGTTTATAGGAGGAGATTAAATTGCCTTGCTCCTAGAAGGCTACTTGAAAGTCTCGGGGAAGAAGCACTCACCGATATCCAATACTTGTTCCAAACTAATAATCAACCAATTGTTAATAATACCACTAATAATCCTAACACTACAATGAGTAATGTTTTGAGTCCTTTGAACTTTGCAACAATCCAAGGTGCCCCTCACGATGTTCCCAAAAAATCCATTGACAAATTACCTATCTTCCAGGGGAACAATGCTATAAGTGCCAACTCTCACATATAAATTTTTCATAGGTGTGTGGAGAAGTATTGTAGAGGTCATAATGAAGAAGAGGTGAAGATGACCTTGTTTGTCTTCTCTTTAGAAGGAGATGCTTCCGAACGGTTTACAGATTTTTCTGCAAACAAGTTTAACACCCTTAATTCAATATTGGATAAATTTAAGAAGACATGGGGTGATCAGAAAGAACATATATTTCATCTTGCTACACTTACCACTAGCCATAAGAAATAAAATGAAACTATGGTGGAATTTAACACTAAGTTTAATAATGTGGTGGAAATCCTTCATAATAATGTCAAGCCTTTAGATCTTGCAATCCTGATTTATTATATTGAGGCATTTGAAGGAGAGATGAGGTATGCCTTACGGGATAAGGATCCTCAAACTTTGGAAGTAGCAGAAGCTACAACTATACGAATAGAACAGAATATGCTTGAGGCTAGGAAGTCCAATATTCCTGGTTTTACTAGAGGATATTCTTCCCAACCTTATGAGGAGAAGAAAAAGAATGTTGAGAATCAGAAATCCTCTAATGATGGCATGAAGGAACTTACTCAATTGATTAAAAAAATGGAAATTAATCATGCCAATCAACTCAAGAAAATGGAAATCAACCAAACAAATCAAATCACTGCATTACAAAATAGGTTGATAGCCGTCAAAAGGGGTCAAGCTAGTAGGCCCCCACATAGGCCAAATGACAAGTGGCCTAAGAAGTTTCATCCCCAAGATCAAAGACCACCAAATCCATTTGAATCCACTAATTGGGTTGACCACCAGGCTATTCATTATTGTAGACCTTGTGAGCAATTTCATGATGAATCTACTTGCCAAGTCTTCCTTCAACTTTATGATGAAGCGGGACCCTATGGATCTTCGGATGAACAATTTAATATGTTTGGTCATGAGTTTAATGATGGAATGTATGATTGTATGGATTGTGATGAACCTTATAGGGGAGTGCAAGACATGAATTGCATGGGGGATGTTGTGGTGGATAAGGAAACAACAATGTTTTGTCGTAAGCCTACTCCACAACAAATAGTTGAAACGGCTAAATTTAAAGGCATTACCTATCAAAGGAATGGGAACAAAAGTCAAGATAAAAAAAAACAAACCATTCCAAAGGTAGCTTCAAACCCCCCTAAGTCAAATGTGTATGCAAATTTAGAATTAAGTATTGACTTAGGAGGATGGTTAAGTAATGCGAACATTTTGGTGTCTGTGTTCGAAATAATGAAGATTCCTTCTCAGAGGGAGAAGTTGCTCAAAGCCATAGATTTTCCTTCTAAAAAAAGTGTTGACATTCCACCAACGACAGCTTATCAGGATGCATCGGTTATTCTCCAAAATATGGATAGGGGAAACGAAATGAATAGACCCTTCTTCCTATCCTTGCTCGTGAATGCTTTTATTCTTCATAATTGTATGCTAGATTCAGGAGCCACTTCAAATGTTATGACTAAGAAAGTAATGGAACAATTGAACTTAATAACATCTAGACCTTATCATAACATTTGTGCTATGGATAACAAGACAATTGAGGTGAATGGTTTGATTAAGGGGTTACAACTACACTTAGCCACATTCCCAGATATCATGATTGAAATGGACATTATTGTAGTTGATGTGCCAGATACTTGGGATATGTTCCTAAGAAGAAAGATAGTTGCATATTTGTGTGGTAGCTTCCAGATAGACTTAACTTATGCCGCCATTCCAACACCAAATGGTTTAGAGTTTAAACTGAATAGAGAGTTGGAAAGAAAGTATCATGTGGAAGATCCCAGGAAAAGGAAAAATGAGATTGTTTTTTGGGAAGTAGAAATGGGATATTATGAGATAGAACATACTCCGACATTTGCCAAGATGGAACTTGATAGAAAACCCCCAAGCACCTGCAATGTTTAGGATCCCATGGATTCTTTTGATGGGCTTTTTCTTGAGGGAAATTCGGACAAGATAGATAATAATGTGCCTCTTTCAGAGTCAAAGTCAGAGTTGGATTTATCAGTTGAAAATGTTTCATCAACTCAACATGCATCAACAAAATAAGTTAAATGTCAGAATTGGTCAGATGGGATTCTTGGGCCACACCCTCCTGGTTTTTCAAAAATTGGGAAAGTGAAAGATAGAATAAGTAATGATAATCTAATGGGAATTACTAAGGATGATAAGGTTAATGTTGATAAAGTAAAGTAGACCATCCCTAGTAAAAGGTATGCCAAGCCTTTTAAGGAAATATTAAGTTTAGAGACTTTGCACTTGGCACCTATGGAAAACCATTAGAAGTTTTCTAAGGGGAACCGCTCGAAGTGGCCGAAGGATAGAAACTAGAATTCACATGAAAGGGTAAACAGTCAGCATAAAGTGTATCATTCTTCTAGCACTTTTTCTCAGCCCGTAGGGCGATATAAAGTCAGACATGCTAGTGAGAGGACCCCTCCTTGAAGTGTTTCTTCATCTGACACCTTGTTTTCCAAAGGGACACTCTCTGTAACGTATCTCTAACCCTTTTCCTTGTATTTTAAATTTTGTATTATTTCATTCATTATGTCAATATGAACTTAGATTTGTTTCTGTATCACAGATTTCATTTTGTAAAATTATAATGTTGTACTTTAGTTATTTCATTATGTAGATGTTGTTAATAGCATTTTTTTATTTCATTATGTATATATATATATATTCTTATGTTGGTTATTGGTGAGCACTCTATTTTGTAGGTGCTGGATTCTCGTATGCTCTTTGTCCCATTCAAGAAGATCGAACACACGTCCCCATGTGGAGCTAGTTGTTGACCGCATCTCCAACTAGGGGGTCAAATCCATGTTCCATGAAGAGATGCATCATCAGATTCTCATTTGTCAAAGACGTTGGTTCTACAGGGCATTTTTGGCCCCAACACTTCTTTTTGTAACTGGAATCTTCGCACCCCTGCGTGGGTCAATAATGTAATAGGTCTTCATGAGTCATAGTTAGGTCAGTTACCTTGGGATCAGTTCAATGGGAGAGTTACCTTCACCGAGGGTTTTTTATCCTCAGGTTATCAATTGGGATTTTTAGCCTTATTGATTTCCCTTGAGTTTTTCCCTCACACTTGCAATAATTCCTCCAAAGTGGTGAACAACATTCTAATGGGCTTATCTCCTAATAACTATTGTTAGGAAATGATGTAAATGACCATGCAAGACATCTTAGAAAGTTTCTCAGAATTCCCTTTAGTCTAGATTAGTTTTTTTTAATTAATTAATTTTTAATTAAATTTCCCTAAGTTTGGAGGTTTAATTATTTAATTAATTAATTATTTTTGAGAAAAAATTGTAAAAACTAGGTACTTGGATTTTTGATAGGGGTATTTGTGCTCAAAATAAATGGAATGAGACCCCCTACACGTATGGACCAAGTTTCATCTCAGTCGGGCAACTTTTTCTATGGGTTTGTCCACCTGGAGTGTGAGACAATCAAAAGCAACAATTTTAATTGCTATGTTTTGACATAGAAAAAATGTAAAAATTGTAATAATGAGTTAAAAGGATGATAGAAGGTGGATAAATATGGAGAGATATTTTTCCTAACCTTTCCTAACCTTTTCCAACCCTCACATCACCCGCTCACCTAACCATTAAGAAAAACGTCACTTTGCCTAGAGTGGTGTGCCTCCCTTCTAGAAAGTCTCCAAAAAGTGAAAAAATAATGAAAAAATTAAGGGGAGACTTATTATATCCCTTAGTACGCCTTTCCTAGCCTCCCACTTTCATTTTTGCTTGATCCCAACACTCCCCTACTCATCCACCTCATGGATCCACCTCTCAAACCCTATATGGTGCGCCCTACCCTTGGGATTCTAGCTTGTGCTTGGTGGTGGACACTTGGCATTGATCCAAGAGGGATGAGTTTGTATCTCCAAGTATGAATAACAACCTCTCACCCTCATTTCTTTACGATATCTTGATCTATTCTTATGCTACTTGATTTTTCACTCTCTTTCTCCCTCTTTCTTGTTCCATCTTTCTTCCATTCTTTGGCTCTTAGGGTTTTGGACCAAGTATTTATCCAAGATCCCTTTATTGATTAATATAAAGGAGAAACTTTGGAGGATCATTGGAAGAGAAGCAAGTATTTTTGTTCTTGCTACATGTGAGGTAAACTTATAAGTGTTTGATTTTATTTATGCATAGCCTAGATCTTGGGTAAAGTATTTTATTTGAGTAGATCTAACACTGAGTATTCTTGTAGATATATATATGTGAGTTGCTAGATAGGGTGCAAGTATTTCATCTTATTAGCACATTCAGCCATATTATCTTGGTATGCACAGATCTTGATAAGTTTTTGCAGGTTTGGCTTCAAGGGTTTTATTGGGAATGCCTCAAGAAAGAGTCCTCCCATAAAGAACAATTAAATCTCCTCATTTTCTCATCTTATTTTATCATTCTTTCTTGATGTCCTTTCATACATATTTCAACTAGCTTAACATCTTAGAGTGTTCATCTAAATCTTCTTTCTTCATAAAATTTTCTATGTGAAAAAATTCTACCAAAACTAGAAATTACCAAAACTAGAAATTTTTCTTCATCTTTGCTTGTTGTGTGTAGCTTTTCCAACAAGTATACCTTGTTGGTTTTTGCAGGTTCAGATGTGGTTGAGAGGGTTATGCTACCCCAAAAACTTCCACACAACACTCCAAGACCCTTATATTCAAGTGGGAAACATTCTCAACCTTTCTCATCTCGTTTCCTAGCTAATTTCTCATTATTTCTTCACTTCCTAGCAATGTTTTGCTTACTTATAGATTGGGAGGAGGATTGGTATGACCTACCTCCCACGTGTGAGCTTGGGTAAGATCTAGCTTTGAGTTTTCTATCTCTAAATATTTAACCTAAGCTAGGATGTGGGGTTAGTGAGCTTCTTGTAGTGGTTTCTTGCTTTCCTTGCTTGCTTCTTATCTTCCTTGCTTCTCTCTCTTTCTTCTATTGCTTCCTTTCCAGGCTATCTTCTAAGTTTAATAATTACATACACTTTGGGAGAGGAATACCCCAAATTGTGCGGCTAGGGTTTTAATGTGATTTTGATCTATTTATTCTTTAATGGTTTAAATGCTCTAGATTTAGATCTCTGACACATTAATCTTTAAGCTTAAGCCCTTGGGGAATAATCAACTCACTTAGATCTATTTTCATGTTATAATATATTTCAAGATCTATCTCATTTACATGCTTTATTCCAACACATTAAACGGTTAGTGCTTAGATGGTTTAGTGAGTGGTTTCCATTTCATACTATCATATCTTTAAGGCCATTTGCCACCACAGTTAAGTGAATGTTGTTGATGAGTTGATAGTGTAGGCATATAACTAAATCTCTCAAGATTTATTTCATACTTAATGCTTTCTCTTAATTCTTTAAACAAACATAAGATAAGTGGTGTAAGCTTGAGTTCTTCTTTCTTCTTTCTCCCTTGGGCAAGTTGTTCTTGATTTGTGATTTAGCTCTCTTTCATAAAAAGATTCTCATATTGGTGATTTGATAATGATGATGAACTAAATCGTTATTCCACTTGCTTTTACATTGCTTATATGTGTTAATTCTCTTCATTTTCATGCTTAAACAACACACTTTCTAAGTTCATAAAAGTTTCAGGTTTGACACTAAATCACCTAATTGACGCATCTCAAAGTCACTAAAACACTTCAAAATACACCTAAAAGTCTAACCAATTGATATACATACTTAATAGACTTAATAGGGTACTTAAAACCACCATCTTCACCATCTAAAATGAGGATTAAGGAGGGCAACAGAAGGTGATAGGCTAGGGACGGTCTCACGGCGCGAAGGAGCATCCTTTCCGTAAAAACTCAATTCTTAGGGCTGACCTACGAAGCTAGGGTAGGGCTCGTTGCCTCACTTCTTGAGCATCCAACAACTATTTGGCAATCGGGGGAGGAGGTTTTTGGTGAAACACCTAATAAGGGTAATAAAATATTTTCAATCTTAAGAACCCTTAACTCACTAAGTAATTAAACCTTGGGCTTAATACTTGTAATTCAATCTTTCATCTAATAATACCTTGTGGGTTAAATAACTTAGTGTTGAGTATCATAATCATTGTGGAATACTTGTACCTTAACTTTTAAATATTCTAAGTTTTCCTTTGAATTATAAATGTTGATGTTTCCATTGAGGAGAAGTACAATAGAGTAAGTGCTATTGGGGCATGCTTAGGCCTAATGTGTTGATGATGTTGATGCCTTGATCTTCTTTAAATCCTGCACATTGAGATAACGTGGTTATCTTGTTGTGTTATATCATTTTTTATTTAGCATTCTTTATTACATGTATGTAGTGTTGTGGTGAATAAATATTCTTTGTAATCTTTGTAATCACATTGTAATGAAACACCCTTACATTTAGTTGACCCCTTGCCCAACCTAAGGCACTAGTCTTAGTTGACTTAGGGAAATAAATTGGTTAACATACTAACTTTGCATCTTGCATTGCTACCTTAGCATCATAGGTTAGACTCTCCCCATACCTTAACAAATTAAAATCAACTCCTAGAACTTAAACACTAAATATTATCTAGTAACTAGGGTCTACCCCCCTTGGCTTCCCTAGGAGTAATCCTAGACAGAAAAGGTTCCAGTCAAAGTGACAGCATGGGCTGTGAACCTAGGCATTGTGCCTCCAAGGACACATTAAGTGAGCTGGACTTAGCTCACATTTGCAAGTGTGTATTAGGACAACAACATGGCCTACGAGGAAGCCCAGGAGAAAGGTGGTACTTTGACCTATGGATACTTGTTTCTTACATTCACAATACTAAAATGGATGCCACCCTCTTTAAGACCGTTGGCGCATTATATTTTTTCCGTCAAGCTGTTGAAGAAGAAAGGTCAGGAAGCAGGGATAGGACCGAGATCAGGCTCAGAGGTACAGAAGAAATAATATTTGGCACAGAGGAACTCTGAAGAAGAGGATGAGACGCAACCACTGGAGTGCAAGAAGAGAACACTATCGATGTTCCCACAACTACAATAGCAAGCTATGTTGACAGGTAAGGATATCAACAAAATCCTTAGCGCTATGTTCATCACAGAGTGAGTGACTAAGAAACTCAGTATGAGGATTTCCCATAGCACGATTCTGAACCCCCAACCCATTTCATCCACCATCCCCCACTGTTGCTTAGTGGCTCAAGAAGCCCAAATTATACAAATCCAGGACGACCCTGATCCTAACACCACTCCATCCACCATCATCACTGAGAAACCTCCATCACCAATACAACCCCAGTCATCCCCTCCAGAAATTGACATTCCACCCCAAACCAGTGATCCAAAACCCATGCAACTCGATCCCCCAGAAATACCAGAGCAAAGGCCAAAACTCTATGGTAAAAACCTAGAGATACCCAAACTGAGACCAGAACTCTCTGGTCCAAGCCCAGAAAAACCTGAGCAAAGGATACAAATGACTAGCCTGAACCATGAAGCCCAGGACCAATATATCATACCTTTTGTTTCGATTAAGGATTCTTCATTTCCAGGAATATGAAAGCAATAGAGAATCCGCAAGTCCGAAATCCCTAACACATTGCCTCAACGACTAAGGTTGATGGTGTTATGGGAAGCGCAACCTAGGAAGTGGAGGTCCATAAAGAAGAAGAGGTACTAGAAGGCCATAAGGAATCTGAGATGACTTCTAGGAAAAGAGAAAATTCAAGGCAAGAATAGATGGAGATAGTCCTCCAAAACCCTCAACAGTCCACAGAGTTGTTGCAACTTTGTTTGGCCAGAACGAATGTTTTAATGTTACTGATGTCAGCGTTGAGGTTGAGGCTTGCGCCAGGACCATATACAGGAGAGGAGGAGGTAGAGACTCCCTAAGAGAACTCAACAGCTAGTGGACTTCCACTGTAGGTCTGATCACCCAGCAATGCCAACCCTTCTTCCGCTGAACTTGCATAGTGGCCAGTTGTTATCAATGAAATTTTGTTCGCAAATGGTTACAAGAATCCAACATCATCGAACAGTTATGAGGTCACCAATGGACCAAAATTGCCACAAAAGTATTTCCAAAAAGGGTCAAAAACTATACAACAAGTGATAAAATTAAAGTGTGCTATGACTACACAGGGCGCACGTGCACATGCACAAAACATAAATGCAGGAAAAGTGCACATGCACCCAATGCATGATTGTGGTCGCTAAAAGTCGTGCACATCTAAGAATGGCACATTTATGAGATTGGTCGGCCTCCCACCCACTTCTGGTTCAGCTTCCAAGTTGATTTGACACTCAAATCTGGACTGGATTCAACTGGGTGGCTGGTTAAAGACCTAAAAATGCCCTAATTAGCCTCTTTTCACACTACAAGATGGTTGTACAATACCTCAAAGAGGTTCTATAAAACAAGGCCATGGGTGCACTTCATTTTTAAAGAATTCAATAGCAAAGTTATGCTGCTACTATTCTCTTGAGGAATCCTCTATTCTCATCAAGAGTATATTAGCACCATTACATTGGGCAATCCATTTCACCCCTTGAGTGGAATAGCTTGGAATTCTTTCACCATTTTCATTCAAAGTTGTAAGAAGAGATTATTTGTGGGGGTCCAAGAGCCCTCCCTTGGAGGAAGAAGGGATTCATAGTCCTCTTTCTTCTTGGTGTTTTCTTTCACTGATATAAACCTTGCCATTGGTGACATGAGTCTTATTGTGTTTTGTTCTTATGTCCTTATGCTCAAATAGTTTAGTTGTTATTTTATTTCTTAGTTTATTTCTTAGTTGTTCTTTTATATTTCTTTCTCTAACCTTTTTCCTTACAGCTGTCCTACTTAGCAAACCCAACTAAGCTTGTAAGCACCTTTTTTTTGCTCATCTAGGTGGAAAAAGAGGCGCAACAAATTGGCGACTCCACTGGGGAAAGGTATCAATTTCCTACCACATTTGGGTTTTTATAGATGTTCTTTTGGTTTATTTAACCTACAGGTGCATTAACTGGCCCAAGCGGACCTGCAAAACATCCAATTCCAAGTTGAACTGAGAGAATTCCATCCGGAATTTTCTTCACGATCATGTGTCTACTGTGTGTGGGTTTATTGTCCCACAGACATGCATCGCATGCACATGTGCCTAGGTCATAGTGTTGTTCTGTGCACCTACGCCGAAAAGCTCATTTATGTCTGTGCACAGGCGCTGAGTGCGCCTCTGTCTACACTGAGACCCACGCACCTGTGCAAAAAGAATACACATTGTAAGGTTTTTGTGATTTGGGGAAGGCCCTTAGCCTTCTTAAAAGTGATTTCATGCATATTGTAAGATGTACCACACTTAGTTCCCTCTTCATATAAAGTGATTAGGCAAAACACATAGGCACTTAGGGGGTTTAAAATCATTATTTCCTCTTTTGCTTTCATTTTTCCACATGGATGGCTTGCTTTGACTAAAAGTATAAGTTGGAATCATTTGTAATCACATAAAACTTGCATTGGGACTAGAAGTTGGATAACAATCGCTTAGTATGCTCTTCTCTCGTGCTTCCAAGCGACCTTGAGAATAAAAAAAAGATTGTAGGACAATTTCATCTCCCCTAAAAAGACTAAAACCTTTAGGAGAGGACAACAACCCCTCTTGAAATCATAACTGTTTGACGATGCTGGATTCTTGTAACCATTTGTGGATGAAATTTTATTCATAACAGATGCCCCCCTAATGGATGAGGTTAGGAGCATATGTATAGCTGAAATTCATCAATAATTATTCTACTAAGAATGTCGTTGTAAGAGAGAGTGATAGTGGGCTTGTCAAGAGTTACCTGTTGGAGGGAGAAGGGAACCTATAGAACCCAACCTTCCATAAGGTGTGTAAAAATAAACTGTGTACAAATGAGGCAGGCATGCCCCATGCTCGTGTCATGTAACTCAAAAAGGAATGGTGTGTTGATGTAGACAACTCCAGTGCCCTCGGGGGTAGTCGAGATAAAGACAGAAGACAATTCTACGGAGGAACATACTGTGAATAGTAGGCAGTGGCATATATAAAAAATATCATGGATACTGTAGGCATTGATAGCCTAGCCAAGTTCATAGGTCTTCGGAAAATATAAGAAATAACTGAAATAGTCACAAAGTAAGACCCACCGTAACATGAGAAAGTGTTGAAGTTGAATGTTATGGGGGACAATGAAAGTAGGTAGCAATTTGTGGTTCTCCCTGTGCCGTCCGAGACCTCTCATTGGAAAGGTAATGAGATTCAAGATACTGTCACCCTTCTGGAAAACTGCACTGATGTCGACAAAAGGGGGATGCGTCTCCCAGAAGAAAAGGGCTTTGTGAAATATATTGGGTGAGGTTAGGAACTGGAGGAGGTACATGGTCAAAGTCAAGATGTATGAAGACTCAAGACTACCCTTGGTTGGGAGTATATGCGAAGTATAAGTGGCCGCAACCGTTCAACTAGGTCAAGTGTCAGGGGGACAACAAGACATGGGATAAGTTGTGCCAGAGGCGGGACAAAGTGAACAAACTCAGAGGGAAGAGGTAAGTGGCCTGTGGGATACTTGGAGTATATGGACGATGTCAACAGGGGTAGATGATAAGGAGTTCCCAAACCAAGGGTGACATGGGTTGCATTTGCCAAAAAGGGAAGAAGGTCGCCAAAGGTGACGACAAAAAGGTATGTAAATGCTAGAAACAAAGGCTTTTTACAATTTACCAAAAAAATAAAGAATAATTTGGGATGAGTGTACAAATAAAGAAATGGGTGCCCCAATGTAATATGGTTGGGCCAGTGAGGGTGCCATTATCTTGGAGAATTGGTGGAATGTGGGGGCCCCATGGGTGGGTTTCTGTATGAGGTAGATGAAATGGAGGGAAATTTGCAGAGGGGAAAACTGATTGTGGATGTAAATGGGGGGTTTATGATACTGTGGAGGTGCAGTCAAAATAGAACCTTGAAGAGGTAATCTGGGAGTCCATTGGGAAAGCTAGCAAAATGAGGAGAAGGAGTATGTGGCTGATTCGCGACATGATGTAACACTATCGGGACTCCCATCCCTAAAGGGTTGAAAAACAACATGAGTGTCAAAGTGAAAAACGGTGCTATGAATGGGACAACTCATGTGGGGGAGAGTGCTACCGGGTGATAGTACCTAAGATGTAATGGAGGTGTCGGTACTGCAGAGCCAGAGATGAGGATCCTAAAGGAAAATGTCAGAGGGTGTGACTGGAGATGCAATTGAGATTTAGAGGGAATGATTACATGCCAGTGTTGATTATATACCTGAAGGGGTTGCGTTGATGTATGATGACCAAATACCTACACACATGAAAACCAAATACCTGACGTGAATAATATCTGAAGATAATCGAACATACAAGCATTTATATGAAGAGAATCGAACATACCCCATCATGCATACCTAGATGGGGTATGAAAAAATGACGCCCTGGGGTATGGATGGGTGTAGCGGTCGTTGTTTTTGACGAACTACTGTAATGTTAGGCCAGGTGTCGATGCGCTGTTCGATGATAGAGGGATCAAGGCCAGGCATTTCTGTGTATGACCAGGCAAAAATATCCCAATATTCTTGGAAGAGGGATTTATAGGCGGTGATTTCTTGAGGAGTGCAAGTGGCATCAATGGTGATTTCCTCGACGACTCCATTTTTTATGGAAATATTGATTTTGATGGTTGGGAAAATGTTGGCCATGTTGAATTCTTCAAAAGCATAAGGGGCATGAATGGGGTTGCTAAACCAGTCGATATGCCCTGATGGGATAAAATCTTTGGTTTTGACCGCATATATGGGGTGTTGGTTAGGAGGCGTGGAGGCTTCCTATGGAAAGAAGAGCGTTATGTGGTGTAGCGCATCCCATGGGTAGTTAGGAGTGGTTAGTTCCTTGAGTATGTCCTTGTCATAGTGAAATTGGCGGGAATACAAGGGGTCTAAAAGAGTGATATCGGTGACTTTCGCCATGTGGTTGTCTTTGAGTGAAGAAGAAACAGGGGGAATGATGCAATGATATTGCAATGGTTTGCTTGGCATAAACCAAATATCAAAGTACTAAGGAGTACCAGTGGTAGTTGGATGTAAAATTTTTGTAGGGAAATGTATGGGAGAATTGGGGGGATTTGGGAGTAAATCCTCGGATAAGTCATTCAAGAACCACAGAGGTATAGGGAGTGCCTCTGGTCTAGGAGAAATGATATGAAGAATCTCAAGTGGTGAGGTAAGGTCAACCACTGATTATGTACGGGGTGTAGGGGTTTGAATAAGGGACATTTGGCGTTGCCTGTATTCAATGATCATAGGACATTGATATGTAAAATGATCTAGGGATTCACATAGAGAGAAAGGGAATCTCATACGTTCATTGACTAAAGTCGTGACATAATGGATGTCAGTGATTTTTGGTGGGGATGACGTACCTAGACTGGGTGCCTGCTGGAATCTTTGGCATACTATGACTAACGTCTGCTAGAACTGAGGTAGCACGGGGGAATGGTGTGTATAATGGCCATATTCTGAACATATGGTGCAAGCAAATTTGGTTCGCAGTCCTATGCTACTTGTGTTCAGGGGGATGGAAACGGTACTTGTTACAGTGGCAAGTGGTGATGGTATTTGACTGGGTTGAATGAGTTTACATAACTTGGGTAAAGATGGGCATTTGTTGGTTGGGTGTCCATCTTTCTCACATAGTGTGCAAGGAGGTTGGATGCATGGGGGAAGTGGAGTTGTGGGCTCCTTCTTCTTTCTCCTGCCCCTAGTTGTGGTAGGGAGGTTAGTGAGTGGGGGTGTAGGGGGTATGGTGGGAGTGAGTATGGGAATCGTCATTGGGATTCCTTCCATTTGGGGGGGAAGGTATGGTTGAGGGACCATCTCTGGTGGATGTAAATACCAAACTAGAATTTCCAACACCATATTAGGGAGGGTAAGAGTTGCGGCTACTTGGAAATATTGTACGCCTGGTGGAGGGTAGAAGAAGGGGATTTGAGTGATGGCTTGGGGAATTGTCTCCCAAACTAAGATATGGCCTTGGGGAGAGGTGAAATTGTGACTTGGTGGAGTCGACGAGTTCGCAGGAGGCTCATGAGGGGGGAGCTCTGTGACTAGTGGGATGTCAGATATGATAGAAGTCTCCCTAGGAGGAAGGGTATCCTCTATGTCAGTTCCATTGGATGATACAATGCATACTTGATTGGAAGGATGAAGGAGTGGTGGTGCACCATGATAAGTTCCTAACAATGATGGGTCTTTGAAAATCCTGGGACCCATTTCAATGAGTGGGTATGTCTCACGATGAGTATGGACAAGGGGGAGAATGTTATCGATGTTGGCAGAAGGGTTAGGCTCATAATGCGACACTTGGTCAATTGTGATGATCTTCCCATTGTGGGGGAACATCATGGTTCAAAAGACGGAAGAGGCAACTTCCTTCATAGCATACATGTAGCTACGACCTAACAGGATATTATAATCGAGTGGGCCATCGATAAATTCAATGTCGATGAGAATGGTCTTGCCCCCGAGTTCTACAGGGACATTTTGGAATATCCCTTCAAGAGATGATGGTCATCCTTCATAAGCTCTTAAGGTAATGGCAGATGGGATGAGTTCAGGGGAACCAAGTTTCTGCCATACAGACTTGGACATAATGCATGTGGATGCACCTCGTCAATGATGCACCGATGAACTGTAATGTTCTGAATTTTTACTGGGATTTGAAAAGCAATTAGAGCAGGGAGTCGAGGTTCTCCGCTCTCTAGATCAAATGTGATGAGTCAAGTATCCATGGGGTTGACTGCCCCCAAGGTGGAAAGTAATGATTTTCACTGAGTGGGGCAAGTTTGAAGGACTTTTAAGACTGACATGGCAGCTAGGGATTGTGCTAAGTCATCAACCAAACTGTAATTATGAGCCTCCCTAGCCTGGCGGTTGTGGACATTCCTGCTTAATGGGATGCGAGGGATGCGAAGAGGTATTTCGGCATTAGGGTGAGGAATTACCAACAGGGTTCCCGTTGGTGTTGGGATTGTTTATGGGGGAATGGGAGGATACATAGTGGGTGCACGATATTGATGACTACGTGTTTGTAGAAGGATTTCTTCCTCACTGGTGAGGAGGATCGTACGATCTGCGGGATTGTTTGGATTGAGATACTGTCCCAACTGTGGTGGGGTATGTTGCATCTCTTGTTGGGTGTTCATCACACCTTGGTGTGGAATGGGGTTTTGCAGCACGGATGGGGGGGGTTTTTGCACGTATTATTGTGGGGCCTACTGAGGGGCAGGCAGTGCTGGAGGGTGTGGTAGACTGCCTGAGTCTTTCAGCTGTTTAAAATCAGTGATTTGGGGGAAATGATGAGTATAATGACTGAACTCACTGCAAAGGGCACAAGGGAAGGTAGTTTTAATAGTATTGTTATTTCTCCCTTGATGCCTATTGTTATTGCCCCCCTGGGGGTTCTGATTCCCTTGATTCTGGTTTCCCCCAGTAGGTTGGTTCTACTGGGGTTGATTCCTACCTTGACCTGGGTTGTTATTGTTCCTGTTTCTTCCTTTCTTTTTGGCATTATTCGATGGGTGGGTCGGATTTTCCATATTCAGCTGTTCGAAATTTTGATATTGTTGAACAGGAGAGGGTTGAACAAAATTCACCCCAGCATGAGGATGTGGGGGAGCCATGGGTTATGGAGGACCAGGAAATGGAAAGTACAGATTCTGTGGGGGTAACGATTTGTAAGGTACATAGGAAGGCATGGCGCTTTCACTAGTACTTAGAGTATAAGCTGAGGTAGAGGGAGTACTAGAACTTATTTGGATAGGTGGGTGTATGGGGGGTGTCAGTTGTGGCCCACTGATGGGTGGAGGCATAGCAAGAATGTATCAATGTTGATAAGGGGGTGGGGGGTAATAAGAGGTGCCCCCATATGCTGATGGATATTCAGGTGTGCCATACATTGGTGGTTGTTGGGGTTGTGGACCATGGTGCATGGTATTACCAATTAGTCTGTCTACTAAGTGAGACATCCCAGGTTTGTCTTGGACGAATGGCATGGGTTTTGGGAGATCAGGAAGTACTATGTATAATTACCCTGATTGTGAATAGATGAGGTCGTATTGTTGAGCCTTACTGATGGCTTCTTCTTTGGATTGAGGGAAGGTGGAAGCTACATCCTTACCAAGGAGAGAGACAAGTGATCTGAGAAACCAATCAAGACACTGTTGTTTGGTGGTTTATGCTTTTCACAAACTACGTCGTCTACGCCACTCGTGAATGTGATCAGTGATATGTGTGGCTAAGGTTTGTTTGAAATTAGAGAGTAGTTCAAGACCATTGTCATGGCAGATTGGTAATTGGAAGAAGGTAAAAAATGATTTGGCCAAGGACTCGAAAGTCGCATGGGACCCCGATTTTTCATCTACATACCATTTGGATAATGGGCTAGTGAGTGTGCGTTGAAATAATCATAGTCTGATGGAATCATCCACGCTGTTGTTGGAAGAGAACCATAGGTGGAAATTCATGACATGATTGGCAGGGTCATCCCCTGCCTTTCATTAAAACTTGGGAATGACTAAAGGTAGTTTGGTGGGCATTGCAGGCCATGTGGGGTCATGCAATATAGGATCATTTGTGAGTTTTATTAGATCTGGTAGGTTAAGAGAGGCCAAATATGACATCAGGAGTGTTGGTGGAGGATTAGTTCCAGCCATGGTATGAGTATTTTGTGAACATGACCCTTGAGGGGGGCTAGGTGGGTTGGTACTTCCCCCTTGAGAGGAAGTTGTCCCTCTGCTTTCGTGTAAAGGAGAGTGAGTGGATGGAGGACCTTGGGAAGTGGACCCAAGTAATGTGGACCCAAGCAAAGCTGATCCTAAGACAGTGGCACTCACGGGAGTGTGAGAAGGTGGTGCTGATGAGTTGGCAAGACCAAGCACTCCCCCTAATATAGGAGGGAGATTTAGCAAGCGTCTAGAATGATCGGGATTTTGTGGGTCCCCTACGATGTCCGACTAGCTGAGTGAATGTGTGCAAATGGTGGTGAGAGTAATAAATAAGCAAGAGCCTTTGTTTTAATTTTTGAACTTAACACAATATATATCTAAATCAAAATGTAATCAGAAGTGCATCATACATAAAGTATTTTGAAAAAGAAGCATATATGTGGATAAGGGGGTTTTTTCCACGTGGGGAATCAAAGAAAACAAATGCTCGTGTCCTAAAAGACGTAATGTCCTTCCTCTCAAATAGCACTGGACCTTCCAATAGTACTCAACAGTGGGGTCTGAAGTCACTGGAAGAGAAACTAGTGAAGGATAAAGTAATCAGTTATAATGAGGGGTAAAGGGGGCATATCCCAAAAGAGCTAGCAGTATTTCCCAATAGCCACACAAAATCCAATCAAGGTGCAAATGCAGCCCACAATTGCCACCTGGGTAGATGTCCTAAAATTTGGTTACTAGGTACCTCGGTCAAAGTGCGACATTTAGATTTTTGGCCTAAGAAATGGGTCACAGGTTGGATCCTGTCCAAGAGGTGGGTGCCTCAAGGGGGGACGCACAGAACAACCAGACCTCGGCCTTCAACCCTTCACCGATATATCCCTGCCTTATGGTGTTAGGAACACTTGACTTGGAGGATTTTCAGTTCCCTATTTGACAACTTCTATTGTTTTGACAATGTGAGAACCAGATAATGGGGAGTTATTTGGATGCCTATCCCCGAAATCCTACCTAGACTAAAAAAATTCTTTTGGCACCTCCTGTAGAGGAAAACTTAGTGAGTTTTTAGAAAAAAATTAGATGTGGTTGTTTGAGAGATTGGGGGTGTGAACCAACCTCATTGAAATTAAATGGGAGTGGATAGTTTCGTCAAGAAAAGGGTGGGGTGTTTCAGAATCCTTTTGGGGGAGACTTACTTTGACCTCCACGTTTCGAGAGGAAAACTATGTGAGTGATAAGTGACTTTTGTGTGTGAATGAGTGAAAGTGTGCCAATGTTTTAATGAATTAGGTGTCACCTTGCTGCATGTGGACTTTGCTTGGTCCTTACAAGTGTTGATTACCTAATTAACTAAATGCCTTTGGTACAACCTTGTGTAATTCAAAAGTCCCTAAGAAACTAGCATGCGGACATGTGGGTCCTTTACTATTCCTTTAACTCCCTATTGTTATTTAATCTAAGAAAAGCTTTGAAACTATCCTAGATTGTGATCATGTGGGCATGCATGGGCCTGTTACAAAACCTTTAAACTTCCCTAGTGATTTAATCTAAGAAAGTAAATTTCAACACTATCCTATCTTTGTAGCATGTGAGCATGTATGGGCCCATTACAATCTTAAGATGTGTTTGAAAAATAAACTAAGAGGAGTCCCAAGAGGGGATGTTGTCCTCTCCTAAAGGTTTTAGTCTTTTTAAGGGAGATGAAATTGTCCTACAATCTTTTTATGATTCTCAAGGTCGCTTGGAAGCGCGAGAGAAGAGAATACTATGCAATTTTTATCCAACTTCTAGTCCCAATGCAAGTTTTATGTGATTACAAATGATTCCAACTTATAATTTTACTCAAAGAAAGCCATCCATGTGGTAAAATGAAAGCAAAAGAGGAAATAATGATTTTAAATCCCCTAAGTGCCTATGTGTTTTGACTAATCCCTTTATATGAAGAGGGAACTAAGTGTGGTGTAGCTTACAATATGCATGAAATAACTTTTAAGAAGGCTAGGGGCCTTCCCCAAATCACAAAAACCTTACAATGTGTTTTTTTTTTGCACAGGTGCACGGGTCTCAGTGTAGACAGAGGCGCACTGAGTGCCTATGCACAGACTGAAATGAGATTTTGGGCGCAGGTGTGCAGAACAACACTGTGACCTAGGCGCATTTGCGCACGATGCACATCTATGGGCCAATAAACCCATGCATAGCAGACACATGGTCGTGAAGAAAATTCTGGATGGAATTCTCACAATTCAACTTGGAATTAGATCTTTTGCAGGCCACCTTGGGCCGGTTAATGCACCTGCAGGTTAAATAAACCAAAAGAAGAGCTATAAAAACCCAAATGGGGTAGTAAATTGATACCTTTCCCCAGTGGAGTCGCCAATCTGTTTCCCCTCTTTTGCCACCTAGATGAGAAAAATAGAGGTTCTTAAAAGCTTAGTTGGGTTTTCTAAGTAGGACAGCTGTAAGGAAAAGGGTTAGAGAAAGAAATATAAAATAACAACTAAGAAATAAACTAAGAAATAAAATAACAACTAAACTATTTGAGCATAAGGACATAAGAACAAAAAACAATAAGACTCATGTCACTAATGGCAAGGTTTATATCAGTGAATGAAAACACCAAGAAGAAAGAGGACTATGAGTCCCTTCTTCCTCCAAGGGACGACTCTTGGACCCCCACAAATAAGCTCTTGTTACAAATTTGAATGAAAATGGTGAAAGAATTCCAAGCTAATCCACTCAAGGGGTGAGATGGATTGCCCAATGTAATGGTGCTAGTATACTCTTGATGAGAATAGAGGATTCCTCAAGAGAATAGTAGCAGCATAACTTTGCTATTGAATTCCTTAAAAATGAAGTGCACCCATGGCCTTGTTTTATAGCACCTCTTTGAGGTATTTTGCAACCATCTTGTAGTGTGAAAAGAGGCTAATTATGGCATTTTTAAGTCTTTGACCAGCCACCCAGTTGAATCCAGTCCAGATTTGAGTGTCAAATCAACTTGGAAGCTGAACCAGAAGTGGGTGGGAGGCCGACCAATCTCATAAATGCATCGTTCTCAGATGTACGCGGCTTTTAGCGACCATAGTCATGGATCAGGCACATGTGCACTTTTCCGGCGTTTTTGTTTTGTGCATGTGCGCGCGCGCCCTGTGTAGTCATAGTGCACTTTAATTTTATCACTGGTTGTATAGTTTTTGACCCTTTTTGGAAATTCTTTTGTGGTAATTTTGGTCCATGGGTGACCTCATAACTGTTTGACGATGCTAGATTCTTGTAACCATTTGCGGACGAAATTTCATTGATAACACCAATAGCGTAGCTAGTCGGGGTGATAAGGGCCTCAAATGATCAACTGGAGTAGAGGCTCCAGTAGGTTGAAAGGTCTGAAGAGTTCGCAAGGTAGGAAACACTCCTTGATCAAGCATGCAATACAGGGGAATAACTCTCCAATATTCAGGTGGAACAGAAACTGGAAAGAGCCTAGGAGAGCCTTGCTAAAGCCTAGCCAGAAATAAGGAAGGTCACACCCCAACTGCTAGAGTCTAGTGATGTAGGAGAGCCTGAGCACTAGATTGAATTACTCCAAGGAGCATGGTCATAGTTGTCCATTCCCATAGAGCACCTGGAAGTGCATTTGTGCCAGAGTCAACAAGAAGCATAACAACAACCTCTAAAGTTGTAAGAACAGATGGAGAAGGTAGTGCTCGAAGGTAACAATGCTTGAGCATCACTACACAAGTGCACAACTAAGTGTACAAGGATATTTCGAGAAGTCAACGACTGGATGGGAATCATCACTAGGTGAAACCAGACTCTATAGGACGTGTGCATGACAATACAGTTGTTGAATGAGGAAGTTTCGGTCACTATGGATCTGCTCAAGAAATAAGAGAAATTTGACCAAATCCAGCAAGTGGATAGTGAGTTGAACACTCTATTCGAGGCACAATCCATAGCCAAGAAGGACATGCATGACTTTTGACTTTTCATTCAAACAATATACATGAAAATGCATCAGGTGATGCTATAAGAGACTCTGAATGGAACTCTTTGGTAGCATCCAAGCCCAAGGGATGTATCACAGATGCGATCCAAAAGTTCATAGTTGAGGCCTCACTCCTTTCTAGGAAGCGGAAGGATAAAATTGGGAGTTTCCAAGAAGTTAGAAAGTGGGTCTTAGAGTTAGTCCTAGAGTTGGGCCCTTAGTTTGAAGAGGTATAGAAAGAGAAAGTGCAAGAAGAATAGGAAGGTAAAGTAGAGAAGGAGGATAATGGAAAGAAATAGTTACTCCTGGAAGCTGCGAAAGAGCCAAGTACTTGACTCAAGGGTGAGTCAAGCCTTGTGTTTGGAGCCTATTGGGCCATTTTTTTTTGGATTTGAAGCTACGCAGTAATGACTATAGTCCTAGTTTTGGTTTAGCACAAGTTGCGCAAGCTACAAAAGAAGTTGGACAGTGGAGCAAGGAAAACTAACAGAAATCGGTTGTGGAAAGGGACAACGCAAGAAATCATGCGATCCCAAAGCCATAAGATCCCAAACAGATTATATATATGAGATGTATATGATTGTAAAAGGGTTCTCTATTCTTGTTCTTGTTGGGTTGGTTTGGTTAGTGTTTTTAGGTTGATTTTTTTTGTTGTTAATCAAAAGTTGTACATGTAATCTGTATACGGTTTTGGTTAGATAGAGCTTTGCGATATGAGTCCGGAGTCATAAGTCTATAACAAAGTACCAAGTTGTATCTCTGAGATTGTATTCGATAAGTTCTGAAGATAATAGATGAAGAAGGACCAAAATTTTTGAAAGATAATGTGTCATACTGTGGTTATTCTTATGCATTGTATATTTACAGTACTTCTTTATGCTTGATAATCTCAATATGATGTCTTTGTGTACGAATGTTCTTCACAACTTAAGTATCCTTAGTTCTTGTATGCATGATTTCATATCTGGTCTGTAATTGGTCTATTTTGCACAGGATCACAGTGAATCTTGAAGGTTTTGGGAACCCACGCAAGTATTCTCCTTGCCCTTCCCTATCCTTTTGTCTTAGTTGTGCTTCAGGTGAGACTTATTCTCTTTAGAGGAGATGAAAATTCCAATCCTCTAGACTGCATTGTACCTTTTGTTGGTAACCTAAGAAGGACCCTGGTCTGATAAATTCTACGCCAACAAAGATCTTCCTCAACTATGATGGCCTTCTAGATTGCATCGTTCAACATCTGAGGCATTATGATTCTCACTTTTGCACAAATGCTGACGCTAAGTTTGAAAAAAAACTTTTTGACCTTGAGCTCTTCAATGTTCATATGTGGAGCATACCTAAGAAGCTCAATGAATCGGGCCTCATACTCGGTAATTGTATGACTGCCCTATCGTAAGGCATTGAACTCATTGAGATAGTGCTCAATGAATTCCTCTGACAAATACATCTCCCAGAACCACTCCTCAAACAGTTCCCATGACATGTATTCCACGACCATGTTTAGTTGTGGTATAGGTGAAGGGATCGGTCCCATATGAAGTGTCAAAGAGAGGTGGAAAATATGGTCGAAGAAGTTCCACATTAAATACCGGGTGCAAGACAAGGAAAGGAGGAATACTTAATTCAAAATAATTCTCACCCACAACTTTGGTGATGGTGTAAGGTATGCATCAGAGTGGCTGTAGCTTCTGATGGGGTCATGTGATGTGCTCTTTCTGTAAATGCAACCATAACTTATCTCCAACATGAAACACATGTGGTACCAAATGTCGATCATGGCACTGCTTGTACTTGGCATTGGATTTCTATAAAATATCATGAACTTGTCATTGGACGTGCTCTATTTTCTAAAAAAATGTCGTTGCTCAATCAGTCTTGGTATGAGCATGAGAGGACTCTTACTATGCAATTGTAATGGGTAGATATATATCAATCGGGGTGAATGGTGGGAACCCCAAGCATGCCTTAAAAGGGTTGTGGCTAATAAAACCTTGGAGGGCTCTATTGTAGCTATGTTGAACATAAGTAAGGATTTCATGCCATGTCCATGGATGTTTGGAATTGTACATCCTCGAGATATGGAAAATCAACATGTTGACTACCTCTGCTTTTCCATTAATTTGTGGGTGGAAGGAAGTCAATTTGTTCAAATTGGTGTCCATCATTGACCATAGGCTAGACCAAAACGTTCTCAGGATCCTACTATCTCGATCTGAGATAATGTTTCATGGGAACCCAAAATGAACCCAAACATGTTCAAAGAATAACTTGGTGGTGGCCTCAGCTCTGATTCTCTTCTTGTAGGGTGCCAAAATTTCTATCTTAGAGAATCAATCAATAACCATGAATACAAAGTCATTTACATGCTTGGTTGAAGCAATACCGAACATGTAGTCCATGGAAATGGACTCCCAATGCCTATCTGGAGTAGGTAGAGGATTGTATAGCCTCTATTTCTTGATGGTAGGCATGGAAATGGTGTAGGAAGTGTAGGATATGATGTACTTATAGATATCTCTTCAAAGTTTTGGCCAATAAAAATGTTTTTTTAATACTTCCATTGATTTGTGTACACCAAAATGTCATTTTTCCTGACTGTAATGAGATTCCTAGATCAACTTTGCATGCTCGCTTGAAGGAACATAGATATGGATCATATGGCATAGAAATTCATCCTAAAGATGAAAGTATGGAATAGTTTTACCTACGTTGAATGTCTAATGGGAAACCACATAGTCAGATTCATTATTTTATAATTGTGTACACTCAGACATCTCATTCCCACATGAGTTAAGAACTATGGTTAGCACCACAACCTGGGGCTGACTAAGGAAATATATGACATTGTTGGTGCTACCCTTCTTGTACTAGATGTTCAATAGGAATTATTGTTGGTACATGGACCACTTCTGATGGTGATCATTGTATAATTTTTCCTATGTTTGCATGAATTGTAAAGGCCTATGATCAATGTTGATGATTGTGTTTCCTTCCCTAGACTGTAATGTTTCCACTGTCGACATGTCTGGACAATAGAGTACATATCTTTGTCATAGGTGGGATATCTGAGAATAACATTAGAAAGTAGTTTTTCATTGTGATAGTCTACGAGATGTCGATGTTGAGTGAGGATTTCACCAATAGAATAATCTAAATCATTTGTATCAATCTCAAATGGTTGTTGTAGGTCTAGTAGAATAATCATTGGTGTTGAACAGAGGCAGAATTTCAAATCCTAGAAATTTTTTTTTTGGGACCCATCCCACACAAAATTGGCCTTCACTCCACCTTTGGTCACCTAGCTTTGGGTCCAAACGATATGAGAGTACCCCAACACAAACTAGTGGTAGAAGTTGGTGAGGCCCAAGAAGTTGTGGATCTAGATCATTGTCTTTCGAACTTGCCAATCGTGGATGAATTTGATCTTGGTTGGATTCACATGCAAACCCTACTCATTCATGGTGTATCCCAAATATCAAATTCTTTGCATGTCGAAGGAACAATCCTTGAAATTAGCATATAAATTTTGTTTTCGTAGGGTACCCAATACCTATTGAATATGCTTCAAATGTTCCTCCCAAGTTTTTTTGAAGATGAGGATGTCATCCGAAGATATGAAAAAAAAGGATTTTGTTAATGGTCGTAATATGTTATGCATCATCCACATGAATGTGGTCGGGGCATTGGCCAAGTTTAAAGGCATGGCCACTGTTACACATCAAAATTACTCACTTCAATGATGAACTATTGTCATCATTACTAGTGTCGCAAGTGTCGCATTTTTGCCACAAGTGTCGCAAGTGTCACAAACATCATACTGTCATATTTCCTATGTCATTTCTCAAACTGCATTACAAAGAACGCTTAAAAGACACCTTCAAAGACTGGTTTAAGAAGGAGGAATCGTTTTACAAAGAGTACAAATATTTTACCATGAAAAAGACCACTTAAAATTCATTTTTGAAGGGCAATGCTCCCCTACCCATTGTCAGGGAGTGCTAGTTCTTCTTACCTTCCTTTGGGGGAGTGTTGCAATGCACTATGCCCCATTCTAAGGGAGCACTGGCCTGTTTGAGGAAATCTTGGGTTGTTGAGGAAAATCAGGGAAACCACCCCTTCATCTCTGGAGTTAGTTTGATTTGAATCTGAGGTCAAGGCTTGATCTTAGGGAGGATCCACAACTGATGGAGAAATATCCTCAACCCATCCCAAGAATATCTTAAGTGGTTAGACCTCTCCAAACCTATATAAGGAGGCCTCCTCATGGTGAAAGGAAGAGACATTGAAGGCATCAAACTTATGATCTCATAAGGAACATAATCAGTGAATCATAGTCATTTTGTTTGTGGATCATTTGAGCAAGGGGTTGGACAATGAGAGATGGAGGAGGATGCTATATATTCATCAAATTTTTGTAAGTATCTCTATTGAGTTCTCATTAATACATGTGTTTCGCATGTTTCCTTCAAGATTATGTTTATCTACATGAACTTGTCTTTAATGGATAGATCTAGTTTCAAGCTAATCATAGTAGAATAGGAAGCATGTTTTGTCTTTGATTGGATTGCAAGACTTGTTGAGGAGCTTGGGGATCAAAGCTCAACTTGGATTGTGTGAGGACAAACCTCATAAAAATGTACATCTTCTTCCTCTTCTCTATACATTAGTTTAGCTAGGTTTAAAGGGATGTGAGTGATCAACGTCAAAACCTTTCTGTCTTGGTATTAGGAGTCTAGAGCCAAGAGGAAATTCACCTGTCAGTAGGGGAATTTCCCTATAACAGAAATTGGCGACTCTACTAGGGAACGAAGCTTTGAGTTTTGGTTTCCTTCCTTGGTATTGTTTTGGATTTTTCTCAGCTTTAGATCTTATTCATGTTGTGTTTATGATTCTTAGATGTGTTGTTAGCTATTGGATTCATCCCATACACACTGAATTTCTGGATTTTCTTGAGTTTTTTATTTTATTTCAGGGAATTTTTTTTTAGTTCTGAGAGGCTAGCGCTCTGCTACCTCTACAACCAGAGTGCTATCACTCCCTTGCAGGCTCCGACAGAGCACTGGTATTTTTCTGCTAAAAACCTTTTTGGGAGTTGATCTCTGAGTCTACTTTTTGTTGATTCATCTTCTCAGGGTTATTACCATCCTAGTGTGCCCTTGTTTTGGCCTCCAACATCTTGATTTCTAACAATTGATTATGTTTTTTTTGAAATTTTGACATTTTCTTTTCCTTACTTTGAGTCACTCTTCTTCTTTGAGATTTGGAGTCGATCTACCGCTTTCTCATTTATCTGATTGTATAAAATATGTTGTAAGGAAATTCAGATATCTATGCACTATTCCATTTTATTTTTGAGGTCATATTCCCAAGCAATTCCTACTCTTTGTTCCTCATCCATTAACCTTCTCCTACCTTCACTAGCATTTTCACCAATGTTTATGCATTCTGGGTGAGTTTTTGCATTTTTTTTGTCTCTTTTTCTGAGTTTCTGGGAGGACTAGCACCCCCCCGTAGGCCATACCAGAGAATTGATCTCTGGCCATCACTCCCCTATAGTGTTTTAGGGAGCATTGCAATGCTTTGTACCCTTGAGACAGGGAGCACTAGTCTCTTATTTGGGAGTTTTTGCCTTCTTCTACTCAGTCTTGTGCATCCCGTTTTGCAGAAGTATTTACCTAGAGTATGTGGTTGGTTTGTGAAGTTGTTTGGATTGGTTTTTGATGTTTATAACTCCCTATTGTCTTGATCGGAGCTTGAAATTTTTTTCAGAAATGTGAAATTTCCTTTTCTAGCTACTTGTTTTGTCGGGATAGTTTTGAGTGATTTCTCTTTCTCCCTATCTTTTCTTGGATTCTTCTCTTCATTTTTATTATGTTCCTTGAATGCTTGATTGTTTGTAGAATCCTTGATTGAGTTATTGTTTATAATAAAACATTTCTACTTTTTTTCTTTCATACCTCACTGCCTTGAGTGCATGCTTTGTTTGTAGCCCTTTTCCTTTATGTCTTTTGCATCTGGATAGGACTCTTTCTCATGATTGAAAGTAGTCGAGCATTGAAGGGTTTCTATTTACTTTTTGTATACATCATAATCAAACAAAGAATATAGATTCATTCTTTCTTTTGGGTAGTGAAAGTAGCTTGCATTTGAAGTAGCGGAATTGCATGGTTTTTGGAATATTGGGACATTGTGCATATGGAATGATGAATGTTTTCTCTTTCTCGTAGCATAGATTTCATTGAAATGAAAATACTGCATCTTCATCTCTTTGCATAACTTTCAAGTCATTCAAAACACCATATTGTCCACGCCATTTTTCCTTTTGAGTAACAACAACCTTAAAAAATAAAGCGCTAAACTAAAAATTGATTAGACATTTTTATATTTTCTAGTAGAAAACCTACATGAGATTAGTTGTATGGCTTTGGAATAGGTGTGAAAGATAAATTTCGAAAGATGCAAACAAACATAGGATCTTGTGTTAGGGAGCAGTGAAATCCAATTGCTACATTTTGTCCTGGGAAGCCCTTCTCACAGAAGGGTCAAACCTGAGGTCACATTGAGACTAGCAGAGTTACTCACCCTGCTTTGTTGGTATTGGTGTAGATATTGCACCTATTATGGGGGTATCTTGATGGTATACCCACAATGATAAGTGGAAACCTTTCAAGTTGATTTCAGGCTAGATACCCTACCCTTGCGTGTGGATCAGACTGTTGACTGTTTCCCCATGCATCACTATTGTAGTTGTTAACCTTAATCGCCTATCTCTTTAGGGTATTTACACAAGGTGACTGTGGAGGGGAAAGTATTCACAGTACCTGGAATTGACGTTGGCCAAACTCACTTAGGATCCTTGGAGGGTATACCCACAATTATGTGTAGGAGCTTCCACCAAGCCGTAAGTCCATTAAGAAGGTCATCAACATAAATTTTCCACCTGCTCTATCTCATTCCCTTGTTACTTTGTTCCCACGACATTGGATTTCATCACCAACTAGACTTGTGCTCATTGTGAGAAGGTTTTTTTTGCTTGCTTTCTTACTAGATTTTTAGCGTGTGTTGTTTGTTTTCCCTAGAGGAATCTAGGTTGGATTTTTATTTTTATGGTGTCAGTTTTGGAATGACCAATGAAGGAACCCCTTTTCCAGTGGAACCTTTTGTTTTTCCTTCTTACGGAAACATTGGTCCTCCTCACATCACTACTCTGAGCCTTCCAGGTCTAACAATTAGATTACCCGTATGGTTGTTTTCTACTCAGGTAGTCCCAAATGCAGTTAGTGCTTCATTTGTAAGAACTTCCCCCCAAGAACATCAATGTCACGTGGATCCTTCACCTTATTCACCAGTGATATATTATTCACCTTCTTCACTTGCAAGGTCTTCTTCCATTTCATCTTCTTCATTGAGTGAAATCTCTAAAAATAGTAACTCAATAGATAAGAAGAAGAAGAAACGAAATAATAAGAAGAAGAATAATAAACAAGGGTCCAAACTTCCAACCATTGCCAGACATATTGGAAAGAAAATAATTACTGTTAATCATGCTGGGAGTGTTGATGATTCCAAGATAACCCAAACAACCCATAAGCCCAAGTACCCTTGCAGTATTTTTAAGGGTAGCCATCTTGTTAAGGATTTCCCTGGTCTATCCAAAGTTATAGAAGAATGGTCTACACAACCTCGCCAACCCATGTCGTCGACCTCTAGACAACATGTTGATGACCTCCTGTCAACTAGTCAAGATACCGTTGGGAAGAACAAAAGTAGAGTCAAGTTCTCGTGTATCTTATGCAAAGGGAGTCATCTAACTCACCTTTTCCCTTGTATGGATGAAGCCTCAAAATTACTGGAAGACATGACTGTTTCACAGCCTCAACTTCTAGTTACGTATCGCGAGCTTACTCTTGACCCACCTATAATTGATGGAATGATTAATTTGGTCCCTTCGTCGGTCAATCCGGTTGATCATGTCATCAATCTAGTCACGTCTTCAGTTGAACAAGTTGACAAAGTGGTTGATCTGATCCCATCATCTGTCAATCCCACTCCTCCTCTGAAGAGTGCCAAAGTGGTCGATCCGATGCCATCATCGGTGATCCTAATCTCCCCCTAGAGAGTGAAATCCAAGTGGTTGTTATGATCCCATCCTCGGTTAGTCCCACTCTCCCGCCAAAGAGCGAAATCCAATTTCTTGATCCGATACCATCCTTGGTCATTACCACCCTTCATCCGAAGAGTGACAAAGTGGTCGTTCTGGTTACATCATCGGTCAATCCCACTCCTCTGAAGAGTTCCAAAGTGGTTGATCCAATTCCATCATCGGTTGATCTTACTCTCTCCCTAGAGATTAAACCCGATATTGCCCATGTTTTTCTCATTGATACAGAATCTACCATGTTGGGGGGAATTCCTCCTTCTCCTGTGAAACCCCCTCCAAGTAATGAGGCCATCCTTTTTTATTGGGGTGTGATAACTGGACCTCGTCTTCCCTCTCACATTCATTTCCATATTATAGTATAGGTTTGTGGTCAAGAGGTTCCTCAAACGTTGATAGATGAATGTACATCCGTTAATATTATGTCCTCTATTGCTTGGAGAACTTTGGGTTGTCCTCATCTTGCATCGGTTATGTAGAATTTGTTAGCTTTTAATAGAAGAACCAATCAACCTTTAGGGACCCTTCCTCAGTTTACCATAACTTTGGGAGGGAAACCTGTCTTTATTGATGTCATGGTTGTCCAATACCGCTTGGATTTTGCTTTACTCCTTGATTGAGATTATGTTTATGTCATGAAAGCTATTGTGTCCACTCTTTTTCGTGTGATATTTTTCCCTCATGATGGAAGAATTGTGACTATTGATCAACTTTCATTCATTGGTCCTGACTGGATTACATTCCTAAATGGTTCTTATATGCACACAGTATCGCCCCCACCACATGTTAATTATGTGGCGTTGTCTCCCATGACTTCAACTCCTGATGATTTAGATCCAGTAGTTGACATGGTGATCTCTTCAATAGGGCTATTAGAGCTAGATCTCCCTACCATTATCGAGGTCGTTGACATGTATTCTATCCAGAGTGATTCTCTTCCATCTAGTGAAGATCTCTTGGAAGCCATGATCGACGTTTGTCCCTTGACATGTATTCCTTCCAGGCCATTATCCTCTTGGAATCAATGATCAAGAAGAAGTCTACGAGCATAGTTTATCTTCTCTGTGGAAAGTTTGTTAAAAAATGAAACAGAGGTCATGAACATAGTTTTTCCTCTCTGTATCAAGCTCATTAAAAAATGAAACTAAAATCTGGGGATTCAACCCGGAGCCCTGAGCATATTTATTTTCCTGTGTCAAGCTCGTTAAAAATGAAATAGTCACCTATCATACCAAGTCGATTCTTTCGTTAGGTCTCGTATTTGAACCTTCATTTCATCCACCCTTATCCTTTTTCTCCATCTAGTACATAAATTGGTGACAACCTCAAAGTCAGTGAATGAATTGAAGCTTGGGGGGGCATGTCTCCAGCCTTTAATTATCATTCTAGAGTTATGCCGCTAGATTTTCAAGCTGGGGGTAGAGTACCAACCATCCATGGGTATCCAAACCTTTGGAAATTAAGTTGGGAATTTACAAGCGTAGTTTAATTTTGTTTCAAGCTTCTGTAAAATTGAAACCAATATCGAGATTAGTCTTTGTTCTTTCTCGTGCTCGTAAATACATGAGAATAAGTTACCAAGCTTATTATTTTTTATTTCTCATGCTCGTAAATACATGAGAATGTAACTGAGTAGAATTTTATCACTTTTTCAGACTCGCATGGACACATGAAAAAGGAACCCCCTAGAGTCGTCTTTAAGCTATTTTCAGACTCTCTAAACATGAAAAGATTGTTGAGTGACCTTGCTTCCTTTCCCACTCGTTAAAACGTTTGAAAGGGTGTCTTTCGAGTGATAAATTATCTCTTTTTTGGCCTCGTGAGACTAACATTAAAAAAAAGGAAAACAATGGAGTCATCTTTAAGTTCTTTTCAGACTCTCTAAACATGAAAAATCACCAAGTTTACCTTCTCTGGACTAGTTAAAAGATATACATTGAAGGGACCATATGGGACCGAACCCTTACTTCTTCCAGTTCATTAAATAAAGGAAGAAGGAATTACCAAGGGTGAGTTATATCGAGCATATGTTATCCTCCTTGAGCTTGTTAAATTAAAAAGAGGTACTCGTCTATCTGGATGGGGAAAAAATTTGAAGGAAGAAAGTCAAGCAGTTTTTGAAAACATCACTAGTCACTCTTACAGTCTCCCTTGAACAAAATACTTTCTCTTTGCATGCATTTTAACCCACTGAACCTTTGCACTGAACCAATCGTCTAAGTTTTATTTACTCTTTTGGGTCACCCGATGAAAGTCACAGTATCCACTGCATCATCATGTTTTGTTCCATGTCATGTTTTTGTTGTTGTGCCTCAGTGTTCAAGGAAAGTATCTGTTGGCATGTTTTACAGGCATCATATTCTTGTCATTGATGGAAAGTACAACAACGATGATGTATTAAGTACAACAACGATGATCAACAGTGCAGTGATAATTGGGGAAGAGCAGGAACCGTGATCGTTGGATCAACAATTCAGAATTCCCGATGGCTGTCAGATCTCAATGTAGACAAGAAGAGCGCACTGAAGAGGAGGATAGATCTCAGGAATTAAATCCAAGCGCGGGATCCGACCATTGTCGGATCAAGGAGAACCTGCATGTTTTTTAAAGTGCAAGGAGTAGCGGGCTTACAAAATCCCGAAATAAGGAGGACTGTCCATCATCACGCAAGACATGTGGGGAAAGATCGTTAGTTCGCTGACTGGAGAGTCAAAGGAACGGGGTTCCCTAATATCTCAAAATCAAAATATGTGAAATCATGACTTAATCTGAGCTGTCAGATCAAGGTTTGATCTGGACCGCTGATCCCAGTCCATTTAGGAGTTTCGTGGATCGAGAGTTGAATATGTCAAAGAATAATAACCACAAGAATCCTAAAATCGTGATATGCGGAATCATGACTTAATCTGAGCTGTCAGATCAAGGTTTGATCTGGACCATTGATCCCAGTCCACTTCAGAGTTTTGCAGATCAAGAGTTGGAAATGTCAAAGAATAATAACCACAAGAATCCTGAAATCACGATATGTGGAATCGCGACTTAATCTGAACCGTCAGATCAAGGTTTTATCTCGACCGTTGATCCCAGTCCACTTCGGAGTTTTGCTAATCGAGAGTTGGAGATGTCAAAGAATAACAACCACAAGAATCCCAAAATCGCGATATGCGAAATCGCAACTTAATAGCAGCCGTCAGATCAAGATGTGATCTGGACCGTTGATCCGACTCCATTTTAGAGTTTCGCAGATCAGGAATTTGAAGTGACAAGAACACTGAACATCAAGAATGTCAAAATCGCAACTTAATCAGAGCCGTCAGATCAAGGTGTGATATAGACCATTGATCCGACTCCATTTTGGAGTTTCGCGGATCGAGACTTTGAAGTGACAAGAACACTGAACATAAAGAATGTCAAAATCACAAAATGAGAAATCGTGAAATGATCTGAGCCGTCAGATTAAGTGTTGATCGGGACCATTGATCCCACACCATTTCGGGGTTTTAGGGATCATGACTTGGAGAGTCGAGATGTCTCATATCTAGATTCATCAAATGCAAAATCACGAAAGTGCCTTATGCATAAGGTTGTGGTCACAGCCCTTGGTCACTTCAGCAAGAGATGGAGGAAAGAGCTACAGAAACCAAGCTCCTTTTTGGGGATCGCGACTGGGAATGTCGAGACACATGGTCACACAAATGTCGAATTGTCGAATGCCGAAATGCCGAAATGAATGCAAGATCCCTTGGAATCAATCCAACGGTGCAGGTGAATTTAAACAGGATTGGAGGGACACTGTAACACGACACAGTGTAACTGCCAGAAACCACTGATGGTTTCTGTCAGAGGACTCGAAGACACTTCGGGATGATTGACAGAGGAGGTGACGAGTCTCTGGGAATCTTCAAGAGGGATGAAGATGTTCGTGGAGGTGATTTGACAACTGGATGATCATTGAGGCTTGTAATTGGAACAGAGAAGGTGAGCTCAACTGTCACAGAGAAGACAAAGAGTCTCAAACGACTAGAGAAGCTACAGAGTCACGATGATGATCAGACAGAGCACTCAAGTGGTGGAGAAATTTAGCGTGGAGTGAGAATGAAGAGGTATTGCAAATATTGCATGTAGAAAGACAACAGAGACTATAATAATGTAGAACAAAGAAGAGATGAAGGTTGTCGTTGTGGGGAAGGATTCAAGTGTGAGCAAGGATGTAGAGCGTAGGTGTAGAAATGCACAGTAGAGGAAGGTTGCATTGAAGGGATATGGTGTAGAGAGTATAAAAGGTACAAGAACAGAAAGTGCAAGGGGCGTGCAGAAGACACTGATGTAGACAGAACAGACTAGTGTAACAGAACAGTGACAAGGCTGGTAAGCCATTGAATAACTTTATATCACTGTAATAAATTTTAGTAACAAGGAATTTATATACCAGGGTGGTTGGGAGGTGCTAGGGAAGACTGGTGTCCTCAAAGGTTCAAGTGGGTGCTTGAACACAGGGAGTTGGTGCTTCCTTCTAGTTGGTGCTAGAGAAACCAAGGAGTTGGTGCTTCCTTCTAGTTGGTGCTAGAGAAACCAGGGGGTTGGTGCTTCATTCTAGTGGGTGCTAGAGAAAATAGAGAGTTGGTGCTCTCAGCAAGTTGCAGCATGCAAAACCATAGGTTGTAGCCTCACATTGAGTTGGTGCTCATATGTATGATAATGTAAAGAATGTAGATAATACTTATCATATAAAGAAAAAGAGTTTTTTACCCTATATGGGTTTCCTCAGGAATTATCTGTCTCTGTCTTTCTCATCTATGTGACTGATGTTGAATGTGCCTTTGTTTGTTTCTCTGCATTATTGGGATCATCTTTGAGTGCCTTGTAAAGATTTTAAAAGAAGCATAATTGTTTAAGCACGGTAACAACTGATTCACCCCCCCCTCTCAGTTGTCCAACAATTGGTATTGGAGCAGGCGCCTTTTATCTAAGGGTAGATCCTAGAGCTTAAACATGTCAAGCCATGAAGGAAATTCAACCAATAAGGCCCCTCTATTCAATGGAACAAACTTTGCCTTCTGGAAGGTTAGAATGAGAACCTACATAATGGCTTTAGGTGCATATGTCTAGGATGTGGTAGATATTGGTTATGTAAATCCAGTTGTGCTAGCTAATAAGGATGAAAAACTAGAATTTAGCTTCAATTCTAAGGCTATGAATGATATCTTGAGTGGGCTTGCAGAAGAAGAATTCGTAAAAGTTATGCACCTAGGAACTGCCAAAGAAATTTGGGACAAACTCATTAGCAGTTATGAGGGTAATGAGAAGGTAAAGGATGAAAAACTTCAAACCTACAGAATACAGTTTGAACAACTAAAGATGAAGGAAGATGAACCTGTTGGAAAATACTTTCTGAAAGTAGAAGAAATGGTAAATGCAATGAAGGCACTTAGTGAAACAATTGGGGAATCTTCTTTAGTTCAGAAAATCTTGAGATCTCTCCCAGATAGGTTCAACCCGAAGGTCTCTACTATAGAATAACTTAATGATCTAAAACCTTGTAGTTTGACCAACTTCTAGGAACATTGACTGCATATGAAATGAGAATAGTTAAAGATAAACCCACCTCCAGAGAAGCATCATTTAAAGCAGACAAGAATGAGGATTCTGAGCCCAATGAAATTGAAGCAAAATTTGTGAAGAGA
>ML783507.1:564997-584543 GCA_009831015.1 Picea engelmannii
GATAGGAGAACTGTCATTTTTTCTTGGTCTGCAAATTACTCAGAGGCCCGAAGGGATGTTCATTTCTCAAGAAAAATATCTAAGAGAAATGCTGAAAAGATTTCAAATGGAAGATTCTAAACCTGTGGGTACACCTATGGTAATTGGATGTAAATTAAGCAAGGATGATGATTCACCTGATTTTGATCAAAGTTCATATCGATCAATGATAGGAAGCCTGTTGTACATCACAGCATCTCGCCCAGACATAATGCATGCTGTAGGAATGGTGGGAAGATATCAGGTTGCACCCAAACAGAGTCATTTGCAAGATGTCAAAAGGATATTCAAGTATTTAAAAGAAACAATGACTTATGGTCTGTGGTATCCCATAAATCAAAATCTTCAGTTGACTATTTATTCAGATGTAGATTGGGAAAACTGTGTTGATGAGAGAAAAAGCACCAGTGGAGGAGCATTCTTCCTGGGTGACTCCTTAGTATCCTGGCTTAGTAAAAAGCAAGGTTCCATTTCTTTATCAACCACAGAGGTAGAGTACATTTCTGTTGCTACCTGTTGCACCCAGGTGTTATGGATGATTCAGACACTTGCAAACTTAGAGGTAAAATACACTGCACCGATCCCAATTCATTGTGATAACACTAGTGCCATCAGTGTGTCTAAAAATCCTGTATTCCACTCCAAGACCAAGAATATTCCCATAAAATATCATTTTCTGAGAGAGAAGGTCACCAATCAGACTGTTCAGGTCCATTACATTCCCACTATAGAACAAATTGCAGACATCTTTACTACACCCCTAGCCAAGACACCTTTTGAATATCTCAAACAGAAGCTGGGTGTCATTTCGTCTCAAACCTAAAAGATTCCATCGTCTTAGCGAGAGTTTTTTATTATTTGAATATCTAATGCCTCTTAAAATTACTGCAACAGCTCAGGGGGAGCATGTTTTTTCTTTGACATTGATGTCAAAGGGGGAGAAAAGAATTTGGGTGCCTTAGTTGCCATCAATGACAAAGGGGGAGATTGTTGGCATGTTACAAGCAGCGTATGCTTGTCATTGATGGCAAGTACAACAGCGATGATGGCTTGAGTACAACAACAATGATCAACAACACAGTGATAATCGAGGAAGAGCAGCAACCATGATCGTTGGATCAACAATTCAGAATTCCCGATGGCTGTCAGATCTCAATGTAGAGAAGAAGAGCATGCTGAAGAGGAGGATAGATCTCAGGCATTAAATCCAAGCGCGGGATCTGACCATCATCAGATCAAGGAGAACCTGCACATTCTTTAAAGTGCAAGGAGTAGCGGGCTCACAAAATCCCAAAAGAAGGAGGATTGTCCATCATCAGGCAGGACACGTGGGGAAAGATTGTGAGTTCGCTGATTGGAGAGTCAAAGGAATGGGGTTCCCTAACCTCTCGAAATCGCAATATGCGAAATCATGACTTAATATGAGCTGTCAGATCAAGTTTTGATCTGGACCATTGATCTCAGTCCATTTCGGAGTTTCGCGGATCGAGAGTTGGAGATGTCAAAGAATAATAACCACAAGAAACCCGAAATCACAATATGCGGAATCACGACTTAATTTGAGCCGTCAAATCAAGGTTTGATCTGGACCGTTGATCCCAGTCCACTTCATAGTTTCGCAGATCGAGAGTTGGAAATGCCAAAGAATAATAACCACAAGAATCCTGAAATCTCGATATGCGGAATCGCGACTTAATCTGAGCCGTCAGATCAAGGTTTGATCTGGACCGTTGATCCCAATCCACTTTGGAGTTTTGTTGATCGAGAGTTGGAGATGTCAAAGAATAACAACCACAGGAATCCTGAAATCGCGATATGCGAAATTGTGACTTAATAGCAGCTGTCAGATCAAGATGTGATCTGGACCGTTGATCCGACTCCATTTCGGAGTTTCGCGGATCGGGACTTTGAAGTGACAAGAAAACTAAAAATCAAGAATGTCGAAATCGCGATATGTGAAATCGCGACTTAATCTGAGCCGTCAGATCAAGGTGTGATCTGGACCGTTGATCCGACTCCATTTTGGATTTTCGTGGATCGGGACTTTGAAGTGACAAGAACACTGAACATCAAGAATATCGAAATCATGAAATGCGAAATCGTGAAATGATCTGAGACGTCAGATCAAGTGTTGATCGGGACTGTTGATCCCATGCCATTTCGGGGTTTCAGGGATTGTGACTTGGAGAGTCGATATGTCTCATCTCCATATTCACGAAATGTGAAATCGCGAAAGTGCCTTATGCATAAGGCTGTGGTCATAGTCCTTGGTCACTTCAGCGAGAGATGGAGAAAAGAGCTAGAGAAACCAAGCTCCTTTTCAAGGATCGCGAATGGGAACGTCGAGACACATGGTCACACAAATGCTGAATTGTCGAATGTTGAAATGTTGAAATGAATGCAAGATCCCTTGGAATCAATCCAATGGTGCAAGTGAATTTAAACAAGATTGGAGGGCTACTGTAACACGACATAGTGTAACTGCTAGAAACCACTGATGGTTTCTGCCAGAGGACTCGAAGACACTTCGAGATGATTGACAGAGGAGGTGAAGAGTCTCTAGGAATCTTCAAGAGGGATGAAGATGTTCATGGAGGTGATTTGACAGTTGGATGAGCATTGAGGCTTGTAACTGGAACAAAGAAGGTGAGCTCAACTGTCACAGAGAAGACGAAGAGTCTCAAACGACCAGAGAAGCTGAAGATTCATGATGACGATCAGACAGAGCACTCAAGTGGTGGATAAATTTGGTGCGGAGTGAGCATGAAGAGGTATTGTGAATATTGCATGCAGAAAGACAACAAAGACTATAAGAATGTAGAACAAAGAAGAGATGAGGGTTGTCATTGTGGGGAAGGATTCAAGTGTGAGAAAGGACGCAGAGCGAAGGTGCATAAATGCATAGTAGGGGAAGGTTGCATTGAAGGGATATGGTGCAGAGAGTATAAAAGGAAGAAGAATAGAAAGTGCAAGGGGCGTGCAGAAGACACTGATGTAGACAGAACAAAGTAGTGTAATAGAATAGCGACAAGGCTGGTAAGCCATTGAATAACTTTATATCACTATAATAAGTTTTAGTAACAAAGAATTTATATACCAGGGTGGTTGGGAGGTGCTAGGGAGGACTGGTGTCCTCAAAGGTTCAAGTGGGTGCTTGAACACAGGGAGTTGGTGCTTCCTTCTAGTTGGTGCTAGAGAAACCAGGGATTCGGTGCTTCCTTCTAGTTGGTGCTAGAGAAACCAGGGGGTTGGTGCTTCCTTCTAGTGGGTGCTAGAGAAAATAAGGAGTTTGTGCTCTCAGCAAGTTGCAGCTTGCAAAACCAGATATTGTAGCCTCACAATGATTTGGTTCTCATATGTATGATAATGTAAAGAATGTAGATAATACTTATCATATAAAGAAAAAGAGGTTTTTACCATGTATGGGTTTCCTCAGGAATTATCTGTCTCTGTCTTTCTCATATATGTGACTGATGTTGAATGTGCCTTTGTTTATTTCTCTGCATTATTGGGATCATCTTCGAGTTCCTTGTAAAGATTTTAAAAGAAGCATAATTGTTTAAGCACGGTAACAACTGATTCACCCCCCCTCTCATTTGTCCAACAGTATCTTCCTCAAGAGTCAACCATCACAAATTTCCTATTTCAATACCCGTTTCAGTCCATGTTCATTTGATCCACCTTATATATCTACGTCAGTTTCCTATCGTTCATGGGGCATACATCAAGGCCCTCCTTCGACGAATCTATTCCTGTCGACTTCAACACATTATTCGAGAACTAGACTTAGAAACTTGTTAGTACCTTGGGACCTGCATACTTCAATGGGAGGCCTCCTTGCTTCCAACAGTGGGTTTACATAATTTACCACTGATAGGATGATTCCATTGATGTTCGAATTCATCTCATCTATTCAAATTTGCTGGAATGTACTAGGGTACCTTGGGAATCATTGACATAAATGGTGATTTCGCACTTGTTAACGGTTTACCTCATTGACCGAGAATCAAGTGGTTTCTTCCATGTTCAACATCAGGACATCTATTCACATGGTTAGATTCATACTACATCGGGATTGATAAGAACACCATGGGTTGAGTGATCACTCTAATATGTACTTTTCCCAGGTTGCGACGGAGTTTCTCTTGAACATTGACACATATACTTTCACATAGATCCACTTTGTATTGGTCCGTGGCTATGTCTTGTCGTCTCGCAGATCCACTGTGTACTTTTTTTGTCTATGATCAGTTCATGTCATGGGAGTATCGATCTACATTGTATCTTCGGTGGTTATACCTTTTTGTCAATATAATCATGGATCTGCAGTGTATCTTATGGCGGCCATAACTTGAAAGTATTTATCACTCAAGCATAGGTATGCCTTCCCTAGGTTTGAAACATATCATAATATTTTGTTTGATGGTTGTGTGAAACTTCTACCACGTTCTTTGAGTCCATACCCTTGATCGAAAAAGTCTACAAAATACTTCAGTCATCAGTTTTCGTATTTTAACTTCACACTTTGGTGGGCAATCTGTTACACATAAAAATTACTCACTTCAATGATGACCTATTGTCGTCATTACCAGTGTCGCAAGTGACGCATTTTGGCCACAAGTGTCACATGTGTCACAAACATCATACTGTCATATTTTCTATGTCGTGTCTCAAACAACATTACAAATAACACTTAAAAGACACCTTCAAAGACTGGTTTAAGAAGGAGGAATCATTTGACAAAGAGTACAAAGCTTTTACCATGAAAAAGACCACTTAAAAGTCATTTTTAAAGGGTAGCTCTCCCCTACCCACTGTCAGGGAGTGCTAGCGCTCCTTACCTTCCTTTGGGGGAGCGTTGCAATGCTTTGTGCCCCATTCTGAGGGAGCGCTGGCCTGTTTGAGGAAATCTTGGGCTGTTGAGGAAAATCAGGGAAAAAACCCCTTCATCTATGGAGTTAGTTTGATTGGAATCTAAGGTCAAGGTTTGATCTTAGGGAGGATCCACAACTGATGGAGAAATATCCTCAACCCATCCCAAGAATCTCTTAAGTGGTTAGACCTCTCCAAACCTATATAAGAAGGCCTCCTCATGGTGAAAGGAAGAGACATTGAAGGCATCAAACTTATGATCTCAAAGGAAGATACTCAGTGAAGCATAGTCATTTTGTTTGTGGATCATTTGAGAAAGGGGTTGGAAAAGGAGAGTTGGAAGAGGCTGTTGCAACTTCATCAAAGGTCTGTAAGTATCTCTATTGAGTTCTCATTAATACATGTGCTTGTCCTGTTTCATTCAAGATTATGTTTATCTACATGAACTTGTCTTTAATGGATAGATCTAGTTTCAAGCTAATCATAGTAGAATAGGAAGCATGTTTTGTATTTGATTAGATTTCAGGACTTTTTGAGGAGCTTGGGGATCAAAGATTAACTCGGATTGTCCGAGGAAAAACATCGTAAAAAGGTACATCTTCTTCATCTTCTCTATACATTAGTTTAGCTAGGTTTAAAGGTATGTAAGTGATCAACATTAGCACCTTTCTATCTTGGTCTTAGGAGTCTAGAGCCCAAGAGGGGATTCACCTGTCCACAGGGGAATTTCCCTGTAACAACCACCCACTTAAAGAGACCTTATTTGGACTTGAAGTTTGTATTCCATACATAATTTTGATCAATAGGCACCTGGTGGCATCCTTAATTCATATCAATATTACTAAAAAACTTGGCTTCCTTGAGCTGATTGATAAGACCATCAATATGAGGGATGGGGTACCGATTCTGGATTGTGATCTTGTTCAAGGATCTATAATCAACACAAAGTTTCCATGTATTATCCTTCTTTTGTACTAGAACAATTGGGATCCTTCAAGGTGAGGAGCTTAGTCTAATGCTACCCTTGAGAATTAGCTCTTGCTTCTAGCATTTGATTTCTTCATTCTCTGTAATAGAACGCTCGTATAGAAGGTCATTAGGAAGAGGAGAATCGAGTGTCAAATCAATTGATTTCTTTTCCTGAGAGTGCTAAAGAACCCCGATAGGTGAGGAAAATATGTCGTTGTTCTCTTCTACTATCTTGTTCACCTATTTTGCTTGTGTACAGAGACCTCATGCATAGGTTTTGGTAGTTGTAGTGACCTTCCATTCACCTTCTAACCAGACCATAAAGAGGGAAAATCTCTCGATCCGAGAGACCATATTTTTACACTGCTTCACATATATCAAAGAGACAACAAGATTTAGGAATGCCTTCAGTACCCTATACAGTTTATCTCCTAAAGTAGTAATGACACTACGGGGCCTAGATTCATAAACAACATGACACTTCCACATATATGGTTTTCTGAACAAAACATCACAAACTTCAAGGGGGGAAACATCACACAATACCTTGTCTTTGAAGGGTTTGATGTTGTAGTGCAAGAGACATTGATGGATGGTGTAGATTCCATGTCCCTGGCTAAGAAAACAGATGGTGTATGGTTGAGGAGACAGTGTCATTTTCAGGTTCAACCTCTTGAAGACATTTGTTGATATTAGGTTCTTATGGCTACTCTTCTCAACATTTAAATATATTGGGGTACCCTTAACCCACAACTATGAGTGGAAGAGGCACTCCACTTCTTCAGGCTCCTCCAGTTCCTCTAGATGGACTTTTTTGGTAGCAATGGTGACACTAGGTTCTACGTTAATGATTTGTTTTCCCTTTTTCAGTTCTAAATTAGAGTTCGAGTCAACATCCAACCCTGAGGATTTTGTCTCACCCAACAATGATTGTTTGGAGGGACATTCAGCATTATTGTGCCAAGGGATTTTGTGGAACTCACACAACTTTTCATTGTTGTATTTGAATTATCATTACCCTTCTTTTTTGGTGTCTTGGACTGGTTGTCGTGGGACTTGCCATCATTTCTTTGTCCTTTTCTCTGGGAGTTAGGGCCACCCTTACCATACTTCAGTTGTTGCATATTTGTAGACCTAAACTCCCTCTTGTTGTGCTCCTTAAATTCTACTCGATTTTGATAGCATATCAATAGGTAGGTCCCAATGGAGAGATGTCCAAAAACTCCATTTCGGTTTGTATGTACCTACGTAGAGCCCCAAAGTGTTTTAGAACTAGATAACACTCAAAATATTTGATACTTGGCTTGGTGCACAAGATATGGAAGGTATTACTGAAGTCTGACATTGTTTGGCCCCTCTCTTGATGCACTGTGATCCATCTCGTGTACTGGTCATCATAATTTCTAATAGGGTAATATTGTTCCTTGAGGACATCAACAAAACCCACCCAAGTGGGTCATGGCCGAAAAATTGCAATTGATCATTGACATGTTTCTCACAGTAAGTCTCCCACCAATCTCTCACATGGACAAGGGCCTTAACGAGAGTGAAGGTAATTTTTTCACTCTTGGAAAAGTTTTGGACAAAGAAATAAACCTCTAACAAACTTAACCATTTTTAAAAGGACTCGACATCTTTCTATCCTTCAAATAAAGGAACATAAAAGTTAACTTGTACCTTGAAGGGAATCACACCTCCGAGGTGACTGCTAGTTGAAGGTTCCTCCATTTTTTTCGACAGTTGTCGAAGGATGTGGGAGAAATTATCCATCATCTCCTTCCTCTCTCATGCGACAACTTCCTCAAGAAACTGCTTGATTGGATCTCCTACTTCATTGTCCCTCTTTTCTTCCACCATGGGAGGTTGCTTGGGTGCATAAAAGAGAGTTTTCTCAAGAGAAACAAGCTCAAGACCCAACTCTCTATACCCTGACAAATGATTCACGATAAATGTAATTAGTCAAATTAACACCATAATAAAATTAAGAAAAAATATTTATGCTAGGCCACCAAAGTTCAATACCCTTACATTATGTATAGTTGGGAGGAGACACCCATGTTAAGGGTTGGTGCACAAGGCAGTTGTGTTTAGTTGGGAGGAGACACCCTTGTTAAGGGTCGGGGGAAAGCCGATTGCAATCCCCTAATGATTTTGAAGGCTTAGATTCCCCTGTGTTGTGGTTTCTTAGGCCCACCAAGTGATGAGAATTTCTAACAAAAAAAACAAATCATATCATGTATAATATTAAAAATATGCAATAATAAATCTAGCATATACCTAGAGTAGTAGCTAGGTGCTCTAAAGTCTATTATGAGGATAAGTTGAGGCTTAGCCTTATGTTACATAAGGCTACATTAAAAAAAACCAATAATAATAAAAAAAATAACTTCCTTAAAAATTAAAATCACAATAATTAAAACTCAATTAAAAAAAATCATGTTTAAGACAAATCTATATTAGTATATATAAAATATGATTTAACAAAGAAATAAAACAATTGTTTTGATATCTTTTTAACTATTTTTAATTAATTCATTAAATTAATAATAAATTAAATGATACTAATATAAATTTATTTTAATAAATCAAAAATTAAAATAAATTTAAGTTAATCTTAATAAATTTAAAAAAATCAAATTTAAATGGATTTAACTAAAAGTAACAATAACTTAATATGAATCTACAGCATGCTCAATTATTTTGGAATGTTGGATAGTAACTCTATTATAACCTTGGTAAATCACCCTTTATATTTCTCCTCATGATACGAAGAAAGTGACACTAATGTTAGATAGTAACTCTATTGTAACCTTGGTAGGACCACCCTTTATATTTCTCCTGATGATACGAAGGAAGGGACAGTAATCTGAAGGAAAGAATTCTGGTGAGATTTTATGTTCGAAATTTATAACGATGTTTTAACTATGTGTTTCCCAACAGAAACTTGAATATAGATCTAACTTCAATACCATTTAGTCTAGAGTCAATACCACCATTTAGTCTAAAAGTTCTAAGTTTATGTTATTATGGTATATTTTTTTATTCTTTAAATTTCTATGGAAAATGGCTAAATCTAAAATAGTTAGATAACATCATTTTCGAGGAACTCTTCTAAAGGACTCCTCATTGATAATAAACTCAAAACAAAAAAACACATGTTTTTAATCATTAGACACACTCAAGTTATATAGTCTGTGAAAAAAGATGAAACTATTAGACAACACCATTTTCAAGGGACCCTTCCAAACTCCTCATTGATAGTGAACTCCAAACAAAATACATATGATCGTGGATAAAATGATTTCTCAAATGCAACCCAAAGTAACCCTATACATTAACATACGGGAGTGGATTATAAATTGTATTGGGAAGCTTGGCGTGGACGTCTGGAATTCTCATGAGAAAACGAAAGCCCATGTCTAAGCGTGCCCAGTAAGGTTTTTTTTTTTAAATAATTAAACAAAGAAAATATAAAGTTAAATTAATAAATAGTAGATTTGACTCGTTCCCAAATACCATTATGATGCATGAATGTAGAAAAGCCAACATCTGCGTAGATGAAATAGAACATGTGATTAGTTCCCATATATACCATCATAAGGTAGAAATCATAATTTTTAATTAAAAAAAATATATGGTCCTCTCCTATTTCGATACAAACTCTTAATTTGTTCTGTGGTGCATGTACATTCTATAACTTTATAGAAAAACTGATAAATTTGTGGACTGGTTCAATGAAAGGACGGCAGGGTCGTTTAGTCTCGTTTGTCGAGAGGAAGAACGGCCTTGATCAAGATTCCAGGTTTATGTTTATTAGATTTTCCGTGAATTTTTAAAAACAAATTAATTTTTTTAATTATTGAAGTTTAAAAAAATTTAAATTCGAAACCAAATACATTTTTTAATATCAAAATTATATATAAATTCTTTTAAAATAATTATTGGTTTTTATCAATTTTTTTTGGAAAAATAAAAATAACTAGTAAAATCAAATGAATTTACAAATTTGATTATTATTATTATTATTATAATAATATACTAAAGTTATAAACTAAAAAATTTAATATAAATAAATAAATATTAAAAAATTATTTTTAATTACCATAATGTAAGGTTGGCGTGTCAAGGTAGATGTCGTGGAACAACTCAAAAACGCACATGTTCAAGAAGTGACGAGAATGAAAGGTGAACAACTCGAGATAAGTAAATATAATGAGGAACAACTCAAAGACGCACATGCTCAAGAACTGACGAGAATGAAAGGGGAACAACTCGAGATAAGTAAATATAATGAAAAAATAGAAAGCCAAGTTCAAAAATTGCAACAAGACAATGATTCCTCGAGAAGTAGAGGAAAGCAAAAAGGGAACTATATTCTTGGACATGATAAAAAAGAATCCACCAAAATAAATAAATAACTCATGAATATACAAAAGAATTTTTTTTGTGTGTATTAAACGATGTCCAGAATAGCAAATCTAATCAACTTAATCTAGGCTTGTAGATGAAAAGTGTGAAAGAAAATTACCAGAAAGCTCTTAGTGCATTTGACAAGATTGTAGAGTGACAAGATGATCATCAGAACCTGCCTAACACTCTACCAGTATGCAGAGAAATAGAGGATCATAGACTATAGACTCCTTAGTACAAGGATGACTATTATAAACAATATTAAGAAGACCCAAGAAGAAGTCGGTGAAGTATGCAAAATATTGTGGAGAGAATCAAACAGTCTGCATGAATAGTTCAATATTAATCCTCTAGCAGACTTAGAGAAAGCATCACGAGTCCAAACAATAATGGAAGATGAGGAAAATAGAAGAAATATTAGCATGAAATCTATTGAAGTGATGAATGAGGTTAACGCATAAACTTTGGAGATAAAGCTAATGCAGTTAGTCAAATTGATCTCATTTAATGAAGACTTCATATGGCAGAGAGAGCAAAGTTGGAAGAATGAGATCGTAAGCGTGATATGCGATAATGAGATAGACCTTGAGAAGATGCAGTGGAAAAGAATAGAACCCATACTAGAAGAGTTTAAATTATGGAAAGATTTCATAAACAAGATGCAATTTCCATAGACTATTTCATTTCTTGTAGCAAACTCTATGTATTTTAATTATTGTTGTAATTATTGTAAAGTCGAGTTCAGGAATGTGAAATAAAATGTTGTAATTGTCATCTGGCAAGATGACAGTTACTGAATATGAAAATCCACTCTTCATGTTCTATAAAATATATGGTTGTAGCGAGTTAAGGACCTTTGACCTCTGGCATGACAGATAATTGATCCGGATTTATGAGTGGAACGAAATGAAACCACATATTTATAATATTAACGCAGAGTCACAATGAAAATTAACAGAGACACAATAAAACTTGACATCTATTAAATAAGAAATATGTTGAACACTGTAAAATGCAAGCTGCAAAGAATCTTGCTGGAATGGTGGTAGCCTATCTCTGAGAAGAGATGTGGCGACTATGCTCATTCACAAGAAGATAAGTACAATGAGGATGTGGAGGCCTTTTTACATTAAAATTGAATGTCAAAACCGTAGGCATCCAAAAAAATAACCGTAGGAGATGAAGCACCAAAAGTCACATGGGCCCCGTTGGGGTAATTTAGTACATCAACTTTCTGGGGTCGTAACTTTTGCATACGATCTTCGTTTAGGGTGCACGATAGTTTGTTGGAAATGTATTGAGGAGGAGCTTCATTTAGCATTGTAGGATCATATATAATTGTTGACATTCTACCAAAGTTTTGTCTAGTAGAAATGCCATTACAACATTGCCACTTTCTTTTCCACGTCGAAGTGTCCTGCCATCTGACTGTAGTGGGATTCCAAAAACATCTTCACTCGCTCACTTGATGGAATGAAGAGATGGCCCAGATGGCATAACAAACCATCGTGAAGATGGAAATTAGTGACTCTTATGTTTGCGCCCAACATCTTGTAGGTGTTTGCGAAGTCAGGATCTGTCTCATAGAGGTGGGGCCATCCAGAGATCTCGTGGCCACAAGAATTGAGCGTTGTGGTGATTGTCGCGACCGGAGGTCGGTTGAGGCAATAATTTACTCAGTTGGTACTTCTTGTTTTATGATTGATGTTGAGGTGGAACTGCTGCAAATAGGTGGACCACTTCTGATGGAGATCATTCTACAATTTTCCTTGTGTTTGGATGAACTACAGTGTCTTATGATCAGTGTGGATGATTTTCTCCTTCCTAAGAATGTAATACCTCCACTAGCTACAGACTCGCACAACAGAGTACATTTCTTTTCCATAAGTAGGGTACTTACAAATGACATATGATAGTGTCTCACAATGGTAGGTCATAGGGTGGTGTGTTGAGTGATGACTGTGCCCAAAACATAGTCTGAAGCATCTGTCTCAATCTCAAAAGGTTTTTGCAAGTCAGGTAATGGAAGCACTAGGGTGGAGCACAAGCGCTACTTTAGATCATCAAACGGTTTTTTTTGGGACATGACCCACACAAATTTTTCCTTACCACCACCACCCCTAGTTAATTGGATGAGGGCCCATGTAATATGGGAGAATCCCAAGAACCTGCAATAGAAATTGGCAAGGCCTAAGAAGCTCTGAAGCTTAGTGAGCATGGTTGGAGCTGGCCAATCATGGATGACTTCATCTTGGCTGGATCAACATGCACAACATGCGCATCAACAATGTATCCTAGATATTGGACCTTGTCTATGTTGAAGGACCATTTTTCCAAGTTGGCATATAGTTTGCGCTATCGTAGAGTGTGCAGAACCTGTTGAATATGCTACAAGTGTTCTTCCCAAGTCTTGTTTTAGATGAGGATGTCATCAAGATACACCAACACAAAATACTTAGTGAAAAGCAGCAAGATATCATCCATCAACCTCATGAAAGTTTTTGGGGCATTTGTCAAACCAAAGGGCATGTCCAACCATTCAAAAATAAATTCTTTTGACTTGAAGGCGGTTTCCCATACATCTGTCTGTTCTATTGGCACCTAATGGTAGCCAGAGTTCAGATCAATGTTACTGAATTATTTGGCCCTCTTTTGTTGATCAAGGAGATCGTTTATTTGGTGAATCAGGTACTAGATCCTAGCTGTGATTTTATTTAGGACCGAGTAATCAATGCAGAGTCTCCAAGTCCCATGTTTCTTCTGCACCAACACGATTGGGCTTCCATAAGGTAATAAGTTGGGTCGGATGTGCCCCTTATGGAGTAGTTCTTAGATCTGACACTTGATCTCCTCATTTTCTAGTAGAGAGTTGTGATAGACTGGTCCATTGGGTATCAATGCACTGGGGGTCAGATCCATGGGTTGCTTGTCCTGATAGTGCAGAGGTACCCCAATAGGTGATGAGAATATGTCTTTGTATTCTTCGATGACCTGATCTACTTGCTTCTACTTCGTGTATAGGTTGACTGCGGAGGCCATGGATGTGGCTGCAACCTTTCGTTCACTCTAAGAGAAAATTATGAAGAATACAAACTTCTCGGTCTGAGAAATGAAGTTCCCGCAGTGCTTGGCATAGATCAAGGAAATAGCACTAGGTGGGACTACCTCGGGAATCCTGTACAATTTCCTATTCAAAGTAATAGCAACACCGTGAGGCCTAAACTCATATACAACAAGACGCTTCCATAAACAAGGTTGTCCCAAAAGAACATCACAAACCTCAAGGGGAGAAACATCACAAAATACCTCATCTTTGAATGCCTTGATTTCATACAACAGGTGGAACTGTTGGCTGACGCAAAGATTACTTTCTTGACAAAGCCATCCGATGGTGTAGGATTGTGGGTGTGGCGTTGTTGGAATAACTAGCCGCTTGAAAACGTCTGCTGAGATGAGGTTTTTATGGCTACAACTATAAATGAATAAGTACAACATAGTTCCTTTTACCCACATTTGTGAATGAAATACGCCCTCGCCTTCCTCTGGCTCATCAGGTTCACTGGGCTATATCTTGGTACTAGAAACGAAGGCTCTGGATTCTATGTCAATGTTCCATCTCCCCTTTTCTGGTTCTCACTCAGAGTCAGAACCCACATCTGATTCAAAGGCTTTTACCTCAGCCACAAATGACTTCTTTTAGTGGAAATAAATAGTGTTATTCCAAGGGCTCTTATGGAACTCACACTACTTCCTGGTATCTTTCTTTGTCTTCCCATTGTCCCTCTTTTCTTCTGGATTGGAATGGTTTTCTTGAGGTTTCCCATCTTTTCTCTGTCCTTTTTTATGCAGGTTCGGGCTACCCTTGCCCTGATTCTGCTATGATGGGTTCCCAGACCCCAACTGACACATCTTTTGTTTAAACTTCTACTCTATTTTCATGACATATCGATAGGTCGTTCCCAATGATGAGATGTGAAAAAAAATTATTTTTCTCTAGATGTATCTATGCAGACCGTCGTGGTACTTGAGCACCATATGTCTCTCAGAATATTTGATACCCAACTTGGTTCAAAAGGTATGGAATACATTAGTGAACTCTGGTACTGTTTCATCTCTTTCCTACCGCAGGGTGATCCATCTTGTATACAAGTCATCATATCTTCCAATAGGGTAGTATTGTTCCTTAAGAACATCCATTAAGAAACCCCAAGTTGGTACAACTGCAAATAATGTGGATCCCCCTATTTCCTTTCTCTCATAGAAAGTTTCCCAACAATATTTGACATGGGGGACAACCTTGAGAAGCGCAAATACCCTTCTAGAAGGTTTAACCATTTATCTACGACATCTGCATCTAATTGACCTTAAAATATAGGAATATTAAAATTGATTTATACCTTCAAGGGGGCGGTGCCTCCGATTGATATGCATGCATCATTTGTCGAAACTCATCGAAGGATTTGTGCAAAGTTGTCCATCATCTCATTCCTCTATCACTCAAGGGCTTCCTCGAGAAACATTTTGAAAGGATCTCATGTCCCGTCGTCTTTATTTTTTTCTGCCATGGATGGATTCTTGGGCATGCGAGAGTAGTTATACTCAAGAGAAATAAACTTGAGACCCAACTCTCTATACCTTGATAGCGTTTGGGACATGCATTAAAAAAAAAATTGAGGAGCATACTGCTCTGATACCACTGATCTAGATTTATGAAAATAATGGAATGAAACCACGGTTTTATAATATTAACAGAAATACATAGTGAAAAATAACAGAGATACAGTAAAACTTGACTTCTATTCAATAAGAAATATGCTAAAAAATATAAAATACAGACTGAAAACAAGCTTGCTAGAATGGTGGAAGCTTATATTTGAGAAGAGATGTGATGACTACGCTCATTCACAAGAATATGAGTACAATGAGGCTCTAAAAAATTTCTACAATAAACATGAATTCCAAAACCATATACATCCAAAAACCTAACCCTAGGAGATGAAGCACCAAAAGTCATTTGGCCCCATTGGGGTAAGTTAGTACATCAACTTCTCGGGGGTCGTAACTTTTGCATACGATTTCTGTTTACGGTGCATGATAGATCGTTGGAAAGGTATTGACGAATATATTCATTTATGGGGCTCAATCATATACTTAGAATATCATTGAGGTGCCAGATTGTGAAAAAGCGTCGTTTGGGCTCTCAAAATGGCTCTAGAAGTTTAGGAACCAAAAAAATGCTAAAAATAGTAAGTTGTCAAAAAACTATTTTGAGCCAATTGGAAAAGGTGGGTGGCCACCGAGATCCTCCTGGATCAATAATACTTTTACTTCCATATTAATAAAGTATAATAGACATTCCAAGAATATTTGATTGTGGTGAATGTATTTGAGACTTTTATCAATGCATTTGTCCTTTATTTGAGTATTGCAATTCTTATTGTATGGACTATTTCTGCAATTTTCCTATATGTTCGGATTATGATAGTTTTCTCCATTGAATGTTGTTGTAATATTATTTAAGGAAAATAAGAACTAATTGTTATTTCTTAGATAATACTATTGCACTCATCTACTATTTGAATGTATGAACTCTTTCTAATTTAAAAGTCATTATTTGTAACTCTATTCAATCTTCTTTATTCTTCTCTTGATCAGGATATGATTAGTGTAGTTTAGGATTTCATCTTAGAATAGTTTTATATAGCATGATTTAGTTTAGTTTCGTATTTTAATTCATCTGAGAACCTTCAGTTCTCATATTCATATTTAGATAGTAAACTTAGAGAGGCAACCAAGCCAATATACTGGTCATAAATGTTGTCAAACCAAGAGTGAGTCTAATTGGACTTACCATCGAGCATTCTCCCTTACCTGATTGACATTCCTTTCAGACCTGTCAATAGTGAGTGACCACAAGGAAGAGGAGACTTAGATAAATCTCATTATCTGTTGATTGGGATCATGATCACATTGGGTATTTCAAGGGAATATAGTGATCCGAGTAAAGGTCACATCCATATGGATGTATATCCATGAATTAGACAAATAAGTATTCTGCTGACATACATATGTTCCTCTTGAATTTCGAACAATAGTGAAATTTTTCATGCATGAAATTAAAAATTGTGATTATTATGTATGTTGTGTGAAAATTGTTGTATGCACAATGATGAAAGTCCAAGAGTCTGAGTGAGGACTAGACTGCAAGGAAAATGATACCTGTTGAGGCAGCTAAAGGATGAATGCATGGAAAATTTTGTTGAGGTGTTGAAGAATAATAGAGTATGGTGATTCCTTTTAAGGGGGAGGGGATTGTAACATCCCCATTTTTAATCCCCTAAATTATATGTAATTAATGATGACTAATGACTTCCATGCCATGGTGTATAACCATTGTACATGTATTTATGTTCAGTTGAGAATGCCAACAAACTGACTGATGGGTGAAATCATTAAGTACTGAACATGATACCATGAGAGAGATTAGTGAGGGGGAAGAAAGGGGATTCATGTGTAAAAGACCCCAATCCATCTTTAAGAATAACGTGGATGAAATAAGCATATAACCTCTAGCTTGAAACTCAATCTAAATAATTAATGAGAAGGGGGATGGTAGTTGAACAACCAACTACCCTCAATGAATGGAAGTATGGGAGGATTGAATAAGATAATAGAAAATTTTAACTAGAGGTACAAAGAGTGCCATCACCTAATTTTTCTATTTGACCCAAGTTCCTTCTGATATAAGAGACAAGGACAAGCCGAGCACCTTCCTAAGGGTGTGTGTAGTGCATGTGCAAGAGAAGGTACAAACACGTGCATCATAGCAATCAGAGGGAGAACTTGTGGGAGGGTTCTAATTTGGAGAAGACAAGACCTGAAGCCCATAGTGGAGACAAAAAGGGTCGTGGGATTGATGCTATTGGAAGGAGAATATTTTTGGGTACATGCTCAACTACATACTTAGTGACATACTCATTTTTTCCATTTTTCCTACTATTTAAGAGGAATTCTATTTATAACAAGTCTATTTCTAGCCGGTGGATTCCTATATGTAATACCATGGGAAAATTTCATGGTTTTCCAAAACCATGGGATCATAAAACACCATTAGGAAAATTCCTATTTTTTAGATACCATTAGGCCAATTCCTATTTTTTATCCACCATTAAGAAAATTCCTATTTTTTAGGAGATAATTCCTATTTCCTTTATTTTAGGAAATATTTCTTATTTCATGGATATAGAGCACACTTTAGTAATAATATCACCCCCCTATGGAATTTCACATTACCCATCTAATACTTGCAGTTAACTCACTTCACTTATTTAGTGACTTTTCATAATTAGCAAATTCTCACTCAATTAGGACTATAGCTTCATTCTTGGACTGTAGTCTTATTCTAGAAGATTTTTTCTATTATGGAATGCATGTCAACTTCATGTAGAGTTCTCACTAAGTTGTCACCTATATTTTTTATCTTTTCTTATTATTAGCAAATTTTGACTTTAGTTAATTGTTGCTATTGGGAGAAGTTACTCTTTTTACTTGAGCATGCACATGGAAATACCAACCTAGTGCACATTACCCCTCATGTGGAGAGTCCTATATATTGTACTCATTATCAAGTATAAATACATTATTATTAGAGTTAGTTTCTTAGTATCCTATGTGTGAATATTGATTAAATTTTTCTCTCTCTTCTCTCTCTTAGCTAGTGTAGTATTTCCTTCTCACAATTAGGTCTTGGATTGTGGTTTAATCCTACATTGTATCATAGACATTATTGTGAGGGAGTATTCACTTTTATTTTAGGTTTATATATCAGGTTGGACAACCCATAGAGAACTATGGATCAACCATCTTCTTCATTGATCTTGACACCTTTCAACTACTTTGAGTGGAAGTCCAAGAGAGAGTGATTCTACTTCAAAGAAAGGGTTTGTATAGGATCAACATGGGGAATGAGGTCGATCCTACTTCAGCCATAGAGAAATAAAAATACTTGAACAAAATGAATGAATCCTATGGGATATTTTTCTTAAGCATTTGTCTAGATCTCCTCTTTCATGTTGATACTTGCAAGACTTATAACGATGTGTGAACAAAGTTAAAGGATTTTCTAGGAAATCAAGACAATCTAAGAGGTAAACAGTTGGAGAATGATATACATGCATTGAATCCAATATCTTTTTAGACCCTACAAGACTAATTCTATAATTTTAAAACTTTGATTTCTCATGTTAAGGCTTGTGGAATTGATAACAAAAATGAACATTTAATATTTTCAATTCTAGCAAAACTAGGACTAGAGTATTATGTATACACTTCTTTTTTTCATACTATTAGGTTATATATGGGATAAACATGGAATATTTCATCCCTATATGATTTCATTGATTCACTTATCCATGAGCAATCAAATCTCATACAAATAGGGGCACTTAAGAATTCCAAGCCCCATGCGCTTACATCTCAATGAAGTTCAAAGAAGAATAAGTAGAAGAACAAGTGTAAGAAGGACCTAGAGAAAAAGAAGGAAGGTAAACAAAATTCCACAGATCAGAGTTTGATTTCCAAGGAATCAAAAGGAAAGAAAGAGAATAAAAAGTGTTCCTATTCTAATAGGGGGTTCCATATTGATATTTCTTGCATGAAAAATACCATAGATCTCATCACAAAAACACTTGAGCAACATGACCTTGAGGATTCTATTCCAAATAATGGAAGGAAAAATACATCATCATAAAAAGGTAATGGTCATGCATTACTTTCTATTTCATATTCTCCTAATGATTTGGTTCTTGATTCATGGGCTACCCATCACATGGCCTCATCGAATAGAATTTTCTCATGCTTGGATACTTGTTCCAGACCATCGAGGATAGGGGTAGATTTGATCTAGACCATGGATGCTTTCATAATGTACTTCATGTTTCGAAGCTTTCAATGAATCTTCTCTCCATCTATCAAATCACCCATTTAGGTTCAGGGAAGAAGGTGGAGTTCACTTCAGACTCAATTATTATTTATGATTTGTCATATGGTTCAAAAGTTTTTATTGGTGAGGCTAACCACCCTTCCAGGTTGTACACCTTCTCTCACTTCACTCATAAATTTGATTATGTATCTCTTATAACACATGCTAATGAAGAGTCCAAGTTGTGGCACGATAGGTTTGGGCATCTGAATTTTAAATATGTATATTAGCTTAGTAAGGGTGGAATGGTATATGGATTACCCCACTTTCAGTACA
>ML783507.1:589682-621050 GCA_009831015.1 Picea engelmannii
AAGTTAAATTAATAAATAGTAGATTTGACTCGTTCCCAAATACCATTATGATGCATGAATGTAGAAAAGCCAACATCTGCGTAGATGAAATAGAACATGTGATTAGTTCCCATATATACCATCATAAGGTAGAAATCATAATTTTTAATTAAAAAAAATATATGGTCCTCTCCTATTTCGATACAAACTCTTAATTTGTTCTGTGGTGCATGTACATTCTATAACTTTATAGAAAAACTGATAAATTTGTGGACTGGTTCAATGAAAGGACGGCAGGGTCGTTTAGTCTCGTTTGTCGAGAGGAAGAACGGCCTTGATCAAGATTCCAGGTTTATGTTTATTAGATTTTCCGTGAATTTTTAAAAACAAATTAATTTTTTTAATTATTGAAGTTTAAAAAAATTTAAATTCGAAACCAAATACATTTTTTAATATCAAAATTATATATAAATTCTTTTAAAATAATTATTGGTTTTTATCAATTTTTTTTGGAAAAATAAAAATAACTAGTAAAATCAAATGAATTTACAAATTTGATTATTATTATTATTATTATAATAATATACTAAAGTTATAAACTAAAAAATTTAATATAAATAAATAAATATTAAAAAATTATTTTTAATTACCATAATGTAAGGTTGGCGTGTCAAGGTAGATGTCGTGGAACAACTCAAAAACGCACATGTTCAAGAAGTGACGAGAATGAAAGGTGAACAACTCGAGATAAGTAAATATAATGAGGAACAACTCAAAGACGCACATGCTCAAGAACTGACGAGAATGAAAGGGGAACAACTCGAGATAAGTAAATATAATGAAAAAATAGAAAGCCAAGTTCAAAAATTGCAACAAGACAATGATTCCTCGAGAAGTAGAGGAAAGCAAAAAGGGAACTATATTCTTGGACATGATAAAAAAGAATCCACCAAAATAAATAAATAACTCATGAATATACAAAAGAATTTTTTTTGTGTGTATTAAACGATGTCCAGAATAGCAAATCTAATCAACTTAATCTAGGCTTGTAGATGAAAAGTGTGAAAGAAAATTACCAGAAAGCTCTTAGTGCATTTGACAAGATTGTAGAGTGACAAGATGATCATCAGAACCTGCCTAACACTCTACCAGTATGCAGAGAAATAGAGGATCATAGACTATAGACTCCTTAGTACAAGGATGACTATTATAAACAATATTAAGAAGACCCAAGAAGAAGTCGGTGAAGTATGCAAAATATTGTGGAGAGAATCAAACAGTCTGCATGAATAGTTCAATATTAATCCTCTAGCAGACTTAGAGAAAGCATCACGAGTCCAAACAATAATGGAAGATGAGGAAAATAGAAGAAATATTAGCATGAAATCTATTGAAGTGATGAATGAGGTTAACGCATAAACTTTGGAGATAAAGCTAATGCAGTTAGTCAAATTGATCTCATTTAATGAAGACTTCATATGGCAGAGAGAGCAAAGTTGGAAGAATGAGATCGTAAGCGTGATATGCGATAATGAGATAGACCTTGAGAAGATGCAGTGGAAAAGAATAGAACCCATACTAGAAGAGTTTAAATTATGGAAAGATTTCATAAACAAGATGCAATTTCCATAGACTATTTCATTTCTTGTAGCAAACTCTATGTATTTTAATTATTGTTGTAATTATTGTAAAGTCGAGTTCAGGAATGTGAAATAAAATGTTGTAATTGTCATCTGGCAAGATGACAGTTACTGAATATGAAAATCCACTCTTCATGTTCTATAAAATATATGGTTGTAGCGAGTTAAGGACCTTTGACCTCTGGCATGACAGATAATTGATCCGGATTTATGAGTGGAACGAAATGAAACCACATATTTATAATATTAACGCAGAGTCACAATGAAAATTAACAGAGACACAATAAAACTTGACATCTATTAAATAAGAAATATGTTGAACACTGTAAAATGCAAGCTGCAAAGAATCTTGCTGGAATGGTGGTAGCCTATCTCTGAGAAGAGATGTGGCGACTATGCTCATTCACAAGAAGATAAGTACAATGAGGATGTGGAGGCCTTTTTACATTAAAATTGAATGTCAAAACCGTAGGCATCCAAAAAAATAACCGTAGGAGATGAAGCACCAAAAGTCACATGGGCCCCGTTGGGGTAATTTAGTACATCAACTTTCTGGGGTCGTAACTTTTGCATACGATCTTCGTTTAGGGTGCACGATAGTTTGTTGGAAATGTATTGAGGAGGAGCTTCATTTAGCATTGTAGGATCATATATAATTGTTGACATTCTACCAAAGTTTTGTCTAGTAGAAATGCCATTACAACATTGCCACTTTCTTTTCCACGTCGAAGTGTCCTGCCATCTGACTGTAGTGGGATTCCAAAAACATCTTCACTCGCTCACTTGATGGAATGAAGAGATGGCCCAGATGGCATAACAAACCATCGTGAAGATGGAAATTAGTGACTCTTATGTTTGCGCCCAACATCTTGTAGGTGTTTGCGAAGTCAGGATCTGTCTCATAGAGGTGGGGCCATCCAGAGATCTCGTGGCCACAAGAATTGAGCGTTGTGGTGATTGTCGCGACCGGAGGTCGGTTGAGGCAATAATTTACTCAGTTGGTACTTCTTGTTTTATGATTGATGTTGAGGTGGAACTGCTGCAAATAGGTGGACCACTTCTGATGGAGATCATTCTACAATTTTCCTTGTGTTTGGATGAACTACAGTGTCTTATGATCAGTGTGGATGATTTTCTCCTTCCTAAGAATGTAATACCTCCACTAGCTACAGACTCGCACAACAGAGTACATTTCTTTTCCATAAGTAGGGTACTTACAAATGACATATGATAGTGTCTCACAATGGTAGGTCATAGGGTGGTGTGTTGAGTGATGACTGTGCCCAAAACATAGTCTGAAGCATCTGTCTCAATCTCAAAAGGTTTTTGCAAGTCAGGTAATGGAAGCACTAGGGTGGAGCACAAGCGCTACTTTAGATCATCAAACGGTTTTTTTTGGGACATGACCCACACAAATTTTTCCTTACCACCACCACCCCTAGTTAATTGGATGAGGGCCCATGTAATATGGGAGAATCCCAAGAACCTGCAATAGAAATTGGCAAGGCCTAAGAAGCTCTGAAGCTTAGTGAGCATGGTTGGAGCTGGCCAATCATGGATGACTTCATCTTGGCTGGATCAACATGCACAACATGCGCATCAACAATGTATCCTAGATATTGGACCTTGTCTATGTTGAAGGACCATTTTTCCAAGTTGGCATATAGTTTGCGCTATCGTAGAGTGTGCAGAACCTGTTGAATATGCTACAAGTGTTCTTCCCAAGTCTTGTTTTAGATGAGGATGTCATCAAGATACACCAACACAAAATACTTAGTGAAAAGCAGCAAGATATCATCCATCAACCTCATGAAAGTTTTTGGGGCATTTGTCAAACCAAAGGGCATGTCCAACCATTCAAAAATAAATTCTTTTGACTTGAAGGCGGTTTCCCATACATCTGTCTGTTCTATTGGCACCTAATGGTAGCCAGAGTTCAGATCAATGTTACTGAATTATTTGGCCCTCTTTTGTTGATCAAGGAGATCGTTTATTTGGTGAATCAGGTACTAGATCCTAGCTGTGATTTTATTTAGGACCGAGTAATCAATGCAGAGTCTCCAAGTCCCATGTTTCTTCTGCACCAACACGATTGGGCTTCCATAAGGTAATAAGTTGGGTCGGATGTGCCCCTTATGGAGTAGTTCTTAGATCTGACACTTGATCTCCTCATTTTCTAGTAGAGAGTTGTGATAGACTGGTCCATTGGGTATCAATGCACTGGGGGTCAGATCCATGGGTTGCTTGTCCTGATAGTGCAGAGGTACCCCAATAGGTGATGAGAATATGTCTTTGTATTCTTCGATGACCTGATCTACTTGCTTCTACTTCGTGTATAGGTTGACTGCGGAGGCCATGGATGTGGCTGCAACCTTTCGTTCACTCTAAGAGAAAATTATGAAGAATACAAACTTCTCGGTCTGAGAAATGAAGTTCCCGCAGTGCTTGGCATAGATCAAGGAAATAGCACTAGGTGGGACTACCTCGGGAATCCTGTACAATTTCCTATTCAAAGTAATAGCAACACCGTGAGGCCTAAACTCATATACAACAAGACGCTTCCATAAACAAGGTTGTCCCAAAAGAACATCACAAACCTCAAGGGGAGAAACATCACAAAATACCTCATCTTTGAATGCCTTGATTTCATACAACAGGTGGAACTGTTGGCTGACGCAAAGATTACTTTCTTGACAAAGCCATCCGATGGTGTAGGATTGTGGGTGTGGCGTTGTTGGAATAACTAGCCGCTTGAAAACGTCTGCTGAGATGAGGTTTTTATGGCTACAACTATAAATGAATAAGTACAACATAGTTCCTTTTACCCACATTTGTGAATGAAATACGCCCTCGCCTTCCTCTGGCTCATCAGGTTCACTGGGCTATATCTTGGTACTAGAAACGAAGGCTCTGGATTCTATGTCAATGTTCCATCTCCCCTTTTCTGGTTCTCACTCAGAGTCAGAACCCACATCTGATTCAAAGGCTTTTACCTCAGCCACAAATGACTTCTTTTAGTGGAAATAAATAGTGTTATTCCAAGGGCTCTTATGGAACTCACACTACTTCCTGGTATCTTTCTTTGTCTTCCCATTGTCCCTCTTTTCTTCTGGATTGGAATGGTTTTCTTGAGGTTTCCCATCTTTTCTCTGTCCTTTTTTATGCAGGTTCGGGCTACCCTTGCCCTGATTCTGCTATGATGGGTTCCCAGACCCCAACTGACACATCTTTTGTTTAAACTTCTACTCTATTTTCATGACATATCGATAGGTCGTTCCCAATGATGAGATGTGAAAAAAAATTATTTTTCTCTAGATGTATCTATGCAGACCGTCGTGGTACTTGAGCACCATATGTCTCTCAGAATATTTGATACCCAACTTGGTTCAAAAGGTATGGAATACATTAGTGAACTCTGGTACTGTTTCATCTCTTTCCTACCGCAGGGTGATCCATCTTGTATACAAGTCATCATATCTTCCAATAGGGTAGTATTGTTCCTTAAGAACATCCATTAAGAAACCCCAAGTTGGTACAACTGCAAATAATGTGGATCCCCCTATTTCCTTTCTCTCATAGAAAGTTTCCCAACAATATTTGACATGGGGGACAACCTTGAGAAGCGCAAATACCCTTCTAGAAGGTTTAACCATTTATCTACGACATCTGCATCTAATTGACCTTAAAATATAGGAATATTAAAATTGATTTATACCTTCAAGGGGGCGGTGCCTCCGATTGATATGCATGCATCATTTGTCGAAACTCATCGAAGGATTTGTGCAAAGTTGTCCATCATCTCATTCCTCTATCACTCAAGGGCTTCCTCGAGAAACATTTTGAAAGGATCTCATGTCCCGTCGTCTTTATTTTTTTCTGCCATGGATGGATTCTTGGGCATGCGAGAGTAGTTATACTCAAGAGAAATAAACTTGAGACCCAACTCTCTATACCTTGATAGCGTTTGGGACATGCATTAAAAAAAAAATTGAGGAGCATACTGCTCTGATACCACTGATCTAGATTTATGAAAATAATGGAATGAAACCACGGTTTTATAATATTAACAGAAATACATAGTGAAAAATAACAGAGATACAGTAAAACTTGACTTCTATTCAATAAGAAATATGCTAAAAAATATAAAATACAGACTGAAAACAAGCTTGCTAGAATGGTGGAAGCTTATATTTGAGAAGAGATGTGATGACTACGCTCATTCACAAGAATATGAGTACAATGAGGCTCTAAAAAATTTCTACAATAAACATGAATTCCAAAACCATATACATCCAAAAACCTAACCCTAGGAGATGAAGCACCAAAAGTCATTTGGCCCCATTGGGGTAAGTTAGTACATCAACTTCTCGGGGGTCGTAACTTTTGCATACGATTTCTGTTTACGGTGCATGATAGATCGTTGGAAAGGTATTGACGAATATATTCATTTATGGGGCTCAATCATATACTTAGAATATCATTGAGGTGCCAGATTGTGAAAAAGCGTCGTTTGGGCTCTCAAAATGGCTCTAGAAGTTTAGGAACCAAAAAAATGCTAAAAATAGTAAGTTGTCAAAAAACTATTTTGAGCCAATTGGAAAAGGTGGGTGGCCACCGAGATCCTCCTGGATCAATAATACTTTTACTTCCATATTAATAAAGTATAATAGACATTCCAAGAATATTTGATTGTGGTGAATGTATTTGAGACTTTTATCAATGCATTTGTCCTTTATTTGAGTATTGCAATTCTTATTGTATGGACTATTTCTGCAATTTTCCTATATGTTCGGATTATGATAGTTTTCTCCATTGAATGTTGTTGTAATATTATTTAAGGAAAATAAGAACTAATTGTTATTTCTTAGATAATACTATTGCACTCATCTACTATTTGAATGTATGAACTCTTTCTAATTTAAAAGTCATTATTTGTAACTCTATTCAATCTTCTTTATTCTTCTCTTGATCAGGATATGATTAGTGTAGTTTAGGATTTCATCTTAGAATAGTTTTATATAGCATGATTTAGTTTAGTTTCGTATTTTAATTCATCTGAGAACCTTCAGTTCTCATATTCATATTTAGATAGTAAACTTAGAGAGGCAACCAAGCCAATATACTGGTCATAAATGTTGTCAAACCAAGAGTGAGTCTAATTGGACTTACCATCGAGCATTCTCCCTTACCTGATTGACATTCCTTTCAGACCTGTCAATAGTGAGTGACCACAAGGAAGAGGAGACTTAGATAAATCTCATTATCTGTTGATTGGGATCATGATCACATTGGGTATTTCAAGGGAATATAGTGATCCGAGTAAAGGTCACATCCATATGGATGTATATCCATGAATTAGACAAATAAGTATTCTGCTGACATACATATGTTCCTCTTGAATTTCGAACAATAGTGAAATTTTTCATGCATGAAATTAAAAATTGTGATTATTATGTATGTTGTGTGAAAATTGTTGTATGCACAATGATGAAAGTCCAAGAGTCTGAGTGAGGACTAGACTGCAAGGAAAATGATACCTGTTGAGGCAGCTAAAGGATGAATGCATGGAAAATTTTGTTGAGGTGTTGAAGAATAATAGAGTATGGTGATTCCTTTTAAGGGGGAGGGGATTGTAACATCCCCATTTTTAATCCCCTAAATTATATGTAATTAATGATGACTAATGACTTCCATGCCATGGTGTATAACCATTGTACATGTATTTATGTTCAGTTGAGAATGCCAACAAACTGACTGATGGGTGAAATCATTAAGTACTGAACATGATACCATGAGAGAGATTAGTGAGGGGGAAGAAAGGGGATTCATGTGTAAAAGACCCCAATCCATCTTTAAGAATAACGTGGATGAAATAAGCATATAACCTCTAGCTTGAAACTCAATCTAAATAATTAATGAGAAGGGGGATGGTAGTTGAACAACCAACTACCCTCAATGAATGGAAGTATGGGAGGATTGAATAAGATAATAGAAAATTTTAACTAGAGGTACAAAGAGTGCCATCACCTAATTTTTCTATTTGACCCAAGTTCCTTCTGATATAAGAGACAAGGACAAGCCGAGCACCTTCCTAAGGGTGTGTGTAGTGCATGTGCAAGAGAAGGTACAAACACGTGCATCATAGCAATCAGAGGGAGAACTTGTGGGAGGGTTCTAATTTGGAGAAGACAAGACCTGAAGCCCATAGTGGAGACAAAAAGGGTCGTGGGATTGATGCTATTGGAAGGAGAATATTTTTGGGTACATGCTCAACTACATACTTAGTGACATACTCATTTTTTCCATTTTTCCTACTATTTAAGAGGAATTCTATTTATAACAAGTCTATTTCTAGCCGGTGGATTCCTATATGTAATACCATGGGAAAATTTCATGGTTTTCCAAAACCATGGGATCATAAAACACCATTAGGAAAATTCCTATTTTTTAGATACCATTAGGCCAATTCCTATTTTTTATCCACCATTAAGAAAATTCCTATTTTTTAGGAGATAATTCCTATTTCCTTTATTTTAGGAAATATTTCTTATTTCATGGATATAGAGCACACTTTAGTAATAATATCACCCCCCTATGGAATTTCACATTACCCATCTAATACTTGCAGTTAACTCACTTCACTTATTTAGTGACTTTTCATAATTAGCAAATTCTCACTCAATTAGGACTATAGCTTCATTCTTGGACTGTAGTCTTATTCTAGAAGATTTTTTCTATTATGGAATGCATGTCAACTTCATGTAGAGTTCTCACTAAGTTGTCACCTATATTTTTTATCTTTTCTTATTATTAGCAAATTTTGACTTTAGTTAATTGTTGCTATTGGGAGAAGTTACTCTTTTTACTTGAGCATGCACATGGAAATACCAACCTAGTGCACATTACCCCTCATGTGGAGAGTCCTATATATTGTACTCATTATCAAGTATAAATACATTATTATTAGAGTTAGTTTCTTAGTATCCTATGTGTGAATATTGATTAAATTTTTCTCTCTCTTCTCTCTCTTAGCTAGTGTAGTATTTCCTTCTCACAATTAGGTCTTGGATTGTGGTTTAATCCTACATTGTATCATAGACATTATTGTGAGGGAGTATTCACTTTTATTTTAGGTTTATATATCAGGTTGGACAACCCATAGAGAACTATGGATCAACCATCTTCTTCATTGATCTTGACACCTTTCAACTACTTTGAGTGGAAGTCCAAGAGAGAGTGATTCTACTTCAAAGAAAGGGTTTGTATAGGATCAACATGGGGAATGAGGTCGATCCTACTTCAGCCATAGAGAAATAAAAATACTTGAACAAAATGAATGAATCCTATGGGATATTTTTCTTAAGCATTTGTCTAGATCTCCTCTTTCATGTTGATACTTGCAAGACTTATAACGATGTGTGAACAAAGTTAAAGGATTTTCTAGGAAATCAAGACAATCTAAGAGGTAAACAGTTGGAGAATGATATACATGCATTGAATCCAATATCTTTTTAGACCCTACAAGACTAATTCTATAATTTTAAAACTTTGATTTCTCATGTTAAGGCTTGTGGAATTGATAACAAAAATGAACATTTAATATTTTCAATTCTAGCAAAACTAGGACTAGAGTATTATGTATACACTTCTTTTTTTCATACTATTAGGTTATATATGGGATAAACATGGAATATTTCATCCCTATATGATTTCATTGATTCACTTATCCATGAGCAATCAAATCTCATACAAATAGGGGCACTTAAGAATTCCAAGCCCCATGCGCTTACATCTCAATGAAGTTCAAAGAAGAATAAGTAGAAGAACAAGTGTAAGAAGGACCTAGAGAAAAAGAAGGAAGGTAAACAAAATTCCACAGATCAGAGTTTGATTTCCAAGGAATCAAAAGGAAAGAAAGAGAATAAAAAGTGTTCCTATTCTAATAGGGGGTTCCATATTGATATTTCTTGCATGAAAAATACCATAGATCTCATCACAAAAACACTTGAGCAACATGACCTTGAGGATTCTATTCCAAATAATGGAAGGAAAAATACATCATCATAAAAAGGTAATGGTCATGCATTACTTTCTATTTCATATTCTCCTAATGATTTGGTTCTTGATTCATGGGCTACCCATCACATGGCCTCATCGAATAGAATTTTCTCATGCTTGGATACTTGTTCCAGACCATCGAGGATAGGGGTAGATTTGATCTAGACCATGGATGCTTTCATAATGTACTTCATGTTTCGAAGCTTTCAATGAATCTTCTCTCCATCTATCAAATCACCCATTTAGGTTCAGGGAAGAAGGTGGAGTTCACTTCAGACTCAATTATTATTTATGATTTGTCATATGGTTCAAAAGTTTTTATTGGTGAGGCTAACCACCCTTCCAGGTTGTACACCTTCTCTCACTTCACTCATAAATTTGATTATGTATCTCTTATAACACATGCTAATGAAGAGTCCAAGTTGTGGCACGATAGGTTTGGGCATCTGAATTTTAAATATGTATATTAGCTTAGTAAGGGTGGAATGGTATATGGATTACCCCACTTTCAGTACAGAGATGGAATTTTCCAGGGTTGCATACTAGGAAAACATCCCGAGGATAAGTTCAACATAGGTAAAGAATGGATGGAATCATCACTTCTAGAGTTGGTTCAAAGTGACATTACAAGTCCTTTCCCACAACCATCGATCATAAAATATATGTATGTTCTTACTTTCATTAATGATTTTTCAAGATAGACATGGGTCTACTTTCTCAAATAAAAATCTAAGTTCTTTGAGTGTCTTAAATATTTCAAGTATATAGTTGAGAACCAAACAAAGAAGAGGATTAAGAAGATTCGTAAAGAAAATTGAGGAGATTATGTGAATAAGGATGTTGAGCATCTTTGTTCATAATCAAGTATAAATTTTCAACACAAAGGTCCATATACCACACAACAAAAATGGGGTAGTGGAAAGAAAGAACAGGACATTGAAAGACATGGCCAACTATATGTTGTAAGCTAGAGAACTACCTACAAAGTTATGGGATGGTGTTATCACATGAAGTTGTCATGGGTCCTTTGTCCCTTAGATTTTAATTTTTATCATTTAGTATTTAGGTTTGATTTATTTTTATTTTTTTGATTTGCTCAGGTTAGTATGAAGAAATAAATACTTGGGTTTTATCTCATATTTTTGGCCCACACATATGGTTATATCCTAGGTTCAATTTATGGTTTATGTCTTTTGACTCACCATTTGACTTGACACCAAGCATTATCGACCCCATTATCTTAATAATATGACAAGTCACTCCATCCACTCATGCTCTTTATCCTTTCCATGTTTTCCCTATTCCCATTAAGGAGTCAAATGAAACTTTGAAAAGGGCATTTCCAACTCACTAGGCGTTTCCGTAGCGCACCTCTATCCTTATGCTCCTTTACCATCATTCACCATCATCAACTGATGTCATGTCTTTCATTGTTTTCAACACCCTTGTCTTCAAAAGGAATATTGATATTTGGTCATTTATGAGGTTGTTAATTGTTTATCAATTTGAAATTTCCCTCCTAAGTTCGACACTATTGTAACCACTAGTTTAGACAAAACTATGAATTGTGCTACATGATTGACTGTTCGAGCTTAATTACAGGTTGAGGTGGATGTAACAATTCCATATCTTGCTTCATATATTCCACTCATCAACCATAACCTACAGGTATTTCATGATCCTTTTTAGATGCATGGAAAAGTGTTAAGATACCCCTGTCATATATTTTGGTAGCACCTAGAGCTGCAGGTTGCATCTTCTCCCACCTACTAGCCTCTGTACCTCTTCTACCACAGAATCCATATCCATTTTCCAACTGAATTTTTCATATACTAAGGTCAAGACATTATTCTTCATAGCTTTGAATTCCCATTCATCCACTTGGATCATGTGTCCACACTGCAGTATAGAAATCAATGCCAAAACTAAGCTACAGATCCCCTGTCCTAGTGCTGCATTTTCCTTGTTAGATCAGTGCCATATTCTGTGTTCACATATCCATGCATAAGCCTCCCTTATTCACTATGTCATCCTACGTTTTTATCTCAAAGTATGTTAGTAGTGAGGAGGATAGAATTCCTTACGTTTTAAAGCTTTGATGATCTTGTATGGTGGCATAATGACAGTCTAAACCTGAACAGTGCATCCTTGCATACATTTTCTCAGAGTTTCTTTCCCTCATTTTTTAAAACCATCAAACCCGTCTATTGTTAATTCAAAAGTGCGTTTGAGGAAAATCCATGAAATAGTAGCCATTGATCACCTTCAAACGTCATATATATTTTCCTCTATTTGGTTTCTTTACCCCTCATAGCATTATAGTCTTTGATCCCCTATTTTTATCCATCGATACACCTCAAAGGAAGAAGCCTCACAAGGGAGGGACTGTGGTCAATACTGAGCCTTTTTACATGCACCTGTTTGATGTTGAGCCTATGGCTAGGGAGGTTTTCCAAGGGGTTGGTTGCCTCTCTTTTTGTCAAAGCATGCAGAGGGAACACTTTGAAGTAGCAAGGCAGTTTTTATTGCACTTTGATGGCATTAAGACCAAGGTAGGAAACCTTGATTTTGAGGTATCTAAGGCCTCTATTGCAGCAGCCACTGAGATACCCAAGACTAGTCAGAGGTGGTTCAAATACATGATCCTCAATGCATCCTTTTCCAAGGATTTCCTCAAACCAGACTATCAGAAAGACAATTTGTCTAAGGGAGTGCCTAGGAGAGACCTAGTTGAAGGATTTGATAAAATTCTGAAGATTATCCAGAGATATTTTACATATGATGGAATATTTAACATGATATACCAATATCACATAAGATTATTGCTACATTTCGCTTGTAAGGATTCAATGAATATCCCTTTTTATCTATTGAGAAGTATGGGAAAGATGCCTGATAGAGTCCAAGCCAAGTCTAAGATTGTGGACACTAGTTTTTTCTGCTCTGGGTTGATCAGGATTTTGGTTATGGAAGAGTTCAAGAAAGGGAACATTTCTTGGGAACAATTCATTGTCTCTGCCAATATGCAGCTAGATATAGCCTCTACCCCTCAATCCAAGATGCAGATCCCTTTCCTATATATTAGTGTTTCCCCATCAAGAACAAGCAAGAAGAGAAAAATAAAACCTACTACCCAAGACAAAGAAACCCCTAAGGAAATTGAAGAAGAAGAGAAGGAGGTTCATCACTCCCCACAAAGAGAATTTTCACCTCCTCCTGCACCTGAATTGGAAGAAGTTCTTTCATCGACCAAAACCACAACAAAGAGGGGGATAAAATTGCATTTCCCTTCACCTTCTCCAACATCTAAGACTATAGTCAGAAGGCCTTTTACTAGATCATCAACCCACAAAGAAGTTGTTGAAGAAGAATCCATACCCAAGGTTTCATTCCTAAATAAAGTTAAAGGTAGATATGAAGCCATTGAAGAGCCTATTGAGGTTATAGCCAAAGTCTTTGTTCAACAGAAATATAAAGGTAAAGGTAAATCCACTTAGAAGGCTATTGAGGTTATCAACATCAACACTCCCCCTGACAACCCTACTTTCAAAAGATTGATTAGAAAACTCAGGGATGTTAGAAAGGAAGTTTCACTATTGAAGGCATAAAGCTTGACTGAGAGAAGAAAGATGAAGGAGCTCATGGACATGTACAATGAAACCCTTGATTTGGCAAGGTTTACAACAAGAATATTCTGACCTCTCCATAGACAACTTAAGACTTTGTACATGAAAAATAGAAGTATTCAATCCCAAAACAGGAAGCTCAAGGAAGAATTGCATCCCTTCAAGAATGATTTAGCTTAGAGGAACTTAAATGTTCTAGTACAAGATGCAATAGAAAGAGATGAACCAACAGTAGAGAAGAGTACCCCTATTAAAAAAGAGATGCTTCCATGATAGAGGGAAGTTCCCCTGCAACAAGGAGGAGTGCTAGATTAGAGAAGTAGATGGGGGGATGATGGATCCATTTTTATGTGTGATCACTATTTTGCAAGTTTGAAATATTCAAGTAAGTATGATTTTTCCACCTATACAAGCATCTACAGGTTCCTATTCCATCAAATAAGTTTTTTTTGTTTTTGAAGAATTGTTAGATCACACAAAAAAACACAGAGATTATGTAGTGCCACGGCGCTATGGAATCGTCTATACAAGTTGTTCTACAATTGCGCTACCAAAGGTGCTACAAAATATCCTATAAAAACACGAGAATGATGTTATGGAAACTGCAAAGCTATTTCACAGGAGGCGCTACAAAATCTGCAGAGTTGTTACACATGAATGGAGCTACGAAATCTGTAGAGCTACTATACAGGAATGGCGCTACAAAATATATAGAGATGTTATATAGGAATGGCACTACAAAATGCGTAGAGATGTTACACAGGAATGGTGCTATGGAAACTGCATAACTATTTCAAAGGAGGCGCTACGGAATATGCAGAGTTGTTTCAAAAAGGGTGCTACAGAATTGGCTATCAAATGCGCTAAAAACCGACCATTACAGTCAAATGTTCGAATTCATGACTCCTCCTTGATTTTGATGATGTGGAGGGAGCCAAGGATCAACAGGTGGCAATTGTGGAGCATCATACGAGCTTGGAAGACATGTGACACTAGAGAGGGATGCGCCCAAGCTGAAAGACATGCCATTGAATTCTTGTTAGATTGGTTTCCAACATGGCTCCTAAATTGTAGCAGCTTTGTTAGATATATTAGTACAGATTTTAGAATTGTAGTTGTTTTGGAGAATCATAGGATAGGAAGGCCAGATCGCACTTCTAGCTATTGCCTATTATCTTTTTATTATAAATACATATTTTGAATGATTAGAGAGGTTCAAATGGTTGCGTAGAGCTCCCTGATTGTAATATTTTGACTAAGTAAAGTTGTTCTCTAGTTATGTATTGGACTTGAGACATTTTCATTAATAGAAATTAGTTTCCTTTCATCATCTTGTTTCCTCTTATTCTAAAATTCTCATGATTGTATGATCCATATGAGATGTTGTGGTTTTGTTATAATGAATGTTTGATTATAATGTTGCTATGAATGTTTTTCAGTGTTTTAAAATTTAAGTTCAAGAAGTTCTTTTGATTGGATTTTTCTTCTCCTAGTTGCTTGAAGGCCTGATGCTCATATCAGACCTATCTACCTTCCTCACCAAGTCTTCCTCATATTCACTTTTACACTTAAACTAGTGATTGAATTTAATCAAAACCTCATTTTCTTATGGATGCTATTCCATATTTCTGTGTTAAAAAATTCTTAGACTAAGCTTTGTCCGTTTGACATTTAATCACTTATTTACATTCACAAACCTTTTGATGGGTACTGAGCTTATCCTCTTGCAATTTGAGGGTGATTCTCAGTGCTAAAAGGATGAAGCTATCAACTTTGAAACCTAAATTCATCATATATTTCCTCATAAATCAGTGAAGAGAGTCACTCCATATGAGGCTTGGAGCGGGAAGAAATTGGAAGTCACTCACTTCATAATTTTTGGTTCTCGTGCATCTGATAAGATCCCTTCCGATAGGAGGAAAGATATGGAATCTCAGAGTAAGGAGTTTATTTTTGTTGGATATGCATAGTGATTGAATGGATATAGGTTATAATTAAATACTACTTCATATACATTATTCATTCAAAGGAGTGTTAAGTTTGAAGAGGGTCCTTCACAGGTACTTTTGGAGCAGTCCACACCTCCATCTCCACCGCCACTAGTTGCGGAACTTCATGAGAATTATTTCATTAATATATATGAATATGATATATATGATATTTATGATCAGAAAAAAGAAGTTGTCGGTCCATAGCATCGACCAAGATGGGCACAACAGACTCTTCAGGAAGCAGGTGATCTAGTGGGTGATCCTACTGATCCACGAAGAAACATATCTGATTTTGTGGAGCCTCCACAATATTTTACTACCATGGAGCCATTTATTTCTATTTATTGTTATATGGTACTTGGATTAGATCCTCATTCTTATGCAAGGGATAAAGTAAATCCCCATTGGGAGGAAGTTATGAAAGAGGAGTACAATTTTTTGATAGAGAACAACACATGGAAGTTGGTCCCTCTACCTTCCAACAGGAAGTTTGTTAGATGTAAGTGGGTTTTCAAGAAAAAGAGGCATGTTGATGGATAAATTTCAACATATATGGCACTAGTTGTCAAGATTGATTCCATTCGGTTAGCTCTAGCTATTACAACAACTAGAAACTGGGAGGTACACGATATGGATGTGAATAATGCATTATTACATGGAGATATTAATGCGAAGATATATATGGAGAATCTAGAGGGATATTTCCAGGATCCATCATTAGTTTGCAGGTTGAGGAAGTCATTGTATGAACTTAATCAAGCACCTTATGCATGGTATGCTCAAATGGACTCTTATCTTCTTTGTAGAGGTTTTCTTATATGTAGATCATATGCTAATGTGTATATTATGAGGAAAGAATATTATCTTCTACTGATAATTCTATATGTAGATGATTTACTCATCACAGGTGTTAGCGATAATTCTTGTCCTGGGCTTGAGAACACCCAGATCAGTAGGTTGCACGAGAAGCACCCAAGCGCAACACGAAGGAATCTCTTTTTTCAGTTTCAGGCAAGTGAGCGGGTGAATTTTTATCGTCGGCGGTCCAGATTCATCCACAGAAGCATATCGACGGTCGGCAGGAAATCACGGTTAGTGGAGTTGCGTTGGGATTAGCGCGATGGGTAGCGACTATATACATTCACGAAGGATCTCAACCGTCCATCCAAAAGGACATGTGGTGTGCAATCATGTCATGTCAGCATTCGGGGATTCGAGGGGTATGAGCTCCTCGTCATTTTACATCTCGAAACCCCGAACCCCGAAATGCCGGTAAGCGCCCTTCAAAGCTGAGCCCACGGTCCTAGTGCCAGGTCACGTCAAGCGAGATTGATAAGGGAGGCAACCCTTTTCTAACATCAAATTCCATCTCGACCGTTCCTCTAAGGACACGCGGCACAAGATCCGAGCCACAGGTGGGGCCTTTCGGGATTTTCCTAGTGAAAGTGTCGAAGTCATCTTAGCCATCCATCCATCGATGAAACTCGGGTGCATTGGACTTGAAGGGGGCATGGATCTAGGTGGCCAGGACTTGCGCACTCAGATCTACATTTAGAAGCGAATTCAAGAGGCCCCCCACCATTCTACCTTTAAGCGGAGGGGGGGGGGGTCCAGAATTGAGCATGCAACTCTCTAACGGTCAGGATCTGGGTGCCTAAATCAGCGGCTAAGGCTTCATTCTAGACCCCCCTTGCCTTTATGCCTTTAATCATGGGAGGGGGGTCCGGAATGGTGTGTTATTATTGTGGGGTCCCTTGCCTATCGTGTCACGTTTGGCAGCGTCCTCCCCGTTGCCACGTGTTCTCCACCTACCGCCTCCCTCTTTCCCTGTCATCTATCCAATTTCCCTCTCTCCTTCCACGTGGCATTCCTCAGCTGATGTCACAGCTCCCGTTTCTTCTCCATCACCTCCATAGTGTCCACGCCTTTAACCCCCGTCACACCCTCATCCACATCAGCTATAGGGCTCCCTCGCAGCAGTCCAACGAAGTAGCGTCCAAAGAAAGACTGTTCGGCTGATCCAGGTGGCACCATTAGGACACCTCCACGTCCCAGAAGGCGGAGTTGACCGAGGTCGTCCCCGATCCCAAAAAGAAGTTATTGTGATAGTTGTTGGTGGTTGAACATGAGCTCCGCCATAAAAGGAAGGTCCGACAAAGGACTAATTCACGTCGACTCACCTGCAGAAGGACCATCCGAAATATGATGGCATCTGTCATAGGTGCACGATCATCCTAAGTCTGCATGGGCAGGCTATCAGAAGCCATGCGGACACAATTCTTTAATGCAACATCTCGTTTTTGCTGTTGTTGTTGTTTTTGACTATATGTAGGCGTTTTCGCCATTTTTGTAGGCATTGATGGTTGAGCAGAGCTCCCTACTGTAATGTTTTAACAACTATTCTAGCTTTCAGTTTATGCATCTATATATGAGATTTCTTGTTTTATGACAAACAGTTCTTCTTACTCCATCTAATTTTCGTCTCATGCTAAGGGAGTTCGTGATTGACTGAGTCGCACGAGTTATGGCAGTTATGTTATGATAAAAGATTTATTGTTGCATCGTTGCATTCTATGGCTTTCCATTTGAATGTAAGATGATATCGCATTTGGACGTCTTCTTCCTCAATCTGTTAGAAACATGTTGTTTATAATAGACCTCTGCTTTCTCTTATACAAGTCTTCCGCTTGTTCACCCTTTACTACAACTCACTGCCTGAAGTTTACGCAAGACCTCACTTGCTCATGCATACCTGGCCTAGTTTCAGAGTTGGAACGCTATTGTTTTGAGTTTCCTACCATTCGATCACCCATATATGAACAAACGTGACATAAAAATGATGGGCATCGGCCTCTGCTCCTGCTAGCAATCCGGGAGTGACTTCCGTCGCCAACATTTCTGGCGCCATTGCCGGGGATGGAATTGAAGATTTTCCCTGGGCAGAACGACATTGAGCCTCTGATTCTGAAGGTGCATCAGACATCAGAGCCCTTAAAGATTACTACTGTGCACTTGGTGACTCCACTATGGCGACTCCATTGTTTCCACTTCACTATTTCAGTTGTGGCTACTGTCAGCACACCTGAAAGCTGACCCGGAGGAGCTTTCTCGAGAAGGTTTCAGCAGCTTCTTTCTCATCCTCAGAAGCTTCCTGGGGTATCGACAACGTTAAGATCTATCCTTTGATGGTAAACAAGGACCAGGCACATTTGAAGCTGCGCATATTTCACCTGGCGACTCCATGATTCAATGATCGATTGGCGACTCCACTGGTTTGATATGGAGGAAATTCTGGTTCAAAGGTTTTCTTTCTGTGACTTTTCCTAGATAGTTGGTTTTCCTAATGCACTTCCTGATAGAGACATCTGGGAAGATTTCCTCCCTGAGTTTCACGCAAAAGATTGGGAGGAACCAGCTGAGCATTTACTGGACTTCCATGAAGCTATTCGTCGACACAATATCACGCATGAGGATGTCCGGATTAAGATCTTCCGGTTTTCATTGAAGGGAGCTGCTCTTGAGTGGTGTCGATCTCTTCCCACTGCGAGCATCTACTCTTTAGCAGGTTTTCATACAGTTTTCAATTCATTTATTAAAGAGTACTTTCCAGCTGTTTGTTTGTATGAAAAGTGTTGTGAGGAGTTTTATTTGCTTCATAAAGCCTCTGCTGACCCTGAAGATCATGTCCATGATGAGGCCTTTACTATGGAGGAAAGCATCTGTCTTGAAAGTATAGAGGTGTTGAATGATATTGGTGGTGTTAACTCGAGAATGGAAACATCTGACATCATATCGGATGCATATGTTCTTTTAGATGTTCATGAATATCAACACGCCTCTTATGAAGATTATGAGTTTGTAGAGCAGATGTGGTCCATGGTAGATGGCTCACCTAAATGTCAGGTTGAAGCAGATATTCCTAGCAACCCTGTTTCTGAGGATGGAGACCTTCCCGTTTGTAAAGAAGAGATTATTAGGGAAGAGGTTTCCTCTCTTTTTCTCCAGGGAGTTTCTCACGATATGTGTTTACCTGGGATTAGCGAGAAAAAGATTACGTGTGAGCAGCCAGAAGCAGCGGGTCCCATTGTCCCTGAAACAGACATTTTTGACGTAATCACCATCCTGGAGGAAATCCAGGAAGAGGAAAAGGAACCAGAGGAACAACTGAGCACATATTTCATTCCAGAGCCAGTCAGCGAGCAGCTACCACCTAAGATAAGTGAGCCTACGTCAGTTGTCCACTCACCTGTGCTTATCAAAGATATTCAACCACATGTGAGCAACTCTGTAGTAGAGGAGGCTGCCTGTCACCAATTTTCCGAAATTCTCCACTCATTCTATGACCCTGTCGGCGAATACATGGAGTGGCATGTCCTTTATGCCTTGGAGCTGCCCTATTCCATATCAACTTCACCCTGTGAGAAGAAGTTGAAGAGTGTAACCGTTCTACTATCACGGTTACACCATCTGCTGGTGATCATCGACAGAAAGAAAGAGCTTCCCTTTAGGAAGTTTCTCGATTGGCTATGGTGGAAGTCTGCTTTCACCTAACCCCATGTAAAGTGTTTTATTAGCTTAGGATTGTATATAAATAAGCTCCTTTGAGCATGTATTTTTATTTTGTTGCTTTTATTTTTCGGCTTGTATTTTCAGCAGCGGGATGTTCTGAGCCTGACTCCATAGCCCAACAGTAAGGCACTAAATCTACAGAATGAGTTCTTAGAGCATCACAGGGATGACTCTATCCCCCATGGATGACTCTATCCCCCATAAAAGGAAGGTTCGGCAAATGACTAATTGACGTCAGCTCACCTGCAGAAGGACCATCCGAAATCTAATGGCGTCTGTCATAGGTGCATGATCATCCTGAGTCTGCATGGGTAGGTTATCAGAAGCCATGCAGACGCAATTCTTTAATGCAGCATCTCATTTTTGTTGTTGTTGTTGTTTTTGACTATATGTAGGCGTTTTCTCCATTTTTGTAGGCATCGATGGTTGAGCAGAGCTCCCTACTGTAATGTTTTAACAGCTATTCTAGCTTTCAGCTTATGCATCTTTATATGAGATTTCTTGTTTTATGACAGACAGTTCTTCTTGCTCCATCTAATTTTCGTCTTATGCTAAGGGAGTTCGTGATTGACTGAGTCGCACGAGTTATGACGGTTATGTTATGATAAAAGATTTATTGTTGCATCGCTGCATTCTCTGGCTTTGCGTTTGAATGTAAGATGATATCGCATTTGGACATCTTCTTGCTCAATATGTTAGAAACCTATTTTTTATAACATACCTCTTCTTTCTCTTATACAAGTCTTCCGCCTGTTCACCCTTTACTATAGCTCACTGCCTGAAGTTTACGCAAGACCTCACTTGCTCATGCATACCTGGCCTAGTTTCAGAGTTGGAACGCTATTGTTTTGAGTTTCCCGCCATTCGATCACCCATCTATGAACAAACGTGACATAAAACTGATGGGCATCGGGCTCTACTCCTTCTAGCAATCCGGGAGTGACTTCCATCTCCAACAACAGGGAGCTCCTCTGCCTCCATTTCTATAGTGAAGACCGCATGACAAGTTTTCTATGACAGATATGGAACGGTTACATTACTTTCTTGGTATTGAAATCATTTAGAACGATTCAAGAATCAATATGTATTAGTCAAAGTATTCCATATATATAATTGATAGGTTTCATATGACATATTTAAATCCATCTCCAACACCCTTTCACTCAAGGGTTAGACTAGAGGATGTTAGTGCATCACCTTTGGTTGATTGTACTAGATATCAAAAGTTGGTGGGGAGTCTTCTCTACCTTACACACTCTCAACTGAACATATAAGATGCAGTTGAATCAGTTTCAAAGTACATGTAGGAGCCTCATGAGCTTCATTGGAAGGTATAAAAGAGGATTCCCAAATATATCAAGGGGACTACTAGTTTTGGTATACATTATGCAACATGATCTTCCTTGGATCTTGTTGGTTACAGAAATTCGGATTGGGAAGGCGATATTAATGATTGCAATTCCACTTCAAGATATGTCCTCTACCTTATATTAGAACCTATATGTTGGTCAAGTAAGAAGCGATCAACAATTTCTTTGTCATCAACAAAGGTAGAGTATATGGGTGTAGTAAATGCTACTAATCAAGTTATTTGGTTGTAACACTTTCTTACAGAGTTAGGAGTTCATTTTCATTGTCTGATAGTTATATGGTGTGATAATGATAGTACTCTCAAGCTTTGTAGAGACCCATTTCAAAGGAAGTAGATCAAGCACATTGAGTGTCATATGCAATTTATTCGAGGACAGATTCAGGATGGAGTCATTGCTATGCAGTTGTGTCCATATTTAGAGTAGGTGGAAGACATATTCAAAAATCCTTTCACCAAACAAAAGTTTTTCTAATTGAGGGACATTATAGGATTGAGGGATACATCAGCTTAGCAGTTGAAGATTCTAGCATTCTTTTCTTGTTAGAAACATATTTTGAGGGGGGGTTTTGTTCCCACTGGGTTTTCCCTCTTTACCTCACTTTTTTCCAGTTGCTATGCATCTATTCTTGTACATGAGTACCTAACATGGCTTCAGATTGTTGGGACTCATTATTTTGAAAACCCCGTGCAATAGTCTTTCTACAATATATTATGTAGAACATAAAATATCTAGCAAGAAATGACAAAATAATAATGATATATCCAAAAACATATAAGAAGAATACCAGAATAATCACCAGGAAGAGAAACATTATTATGATAGAAATGTTCACTTGCCTCTTCGAGGGAGTAGCCTCCAACATAACATAGATCTATTACATTAATATCCAAGAAAAAATATCCAATTCCTCCTACTCTTATTTATAATATTTCTATCTTCTAAGGAAACTTCTAGAGGAAGATCTTTCTAGAAGTGGAAGCTTCTATTAGGTATTCTTACATTTACTTATTCTTCTTTATTTATTAGGCCTTATTAACTAATGTCAGGATTTATTAAATAAAAAAATTATAATAATAACTAATGAACCATGGAGTCGGGTTAAGATTGGATCCTAACATTCCCTCCCCCTTCAAAAGAAGGATTTTCCTCAAGGATGCAGGTGTGGAAACTACTAAAGTATGGTTGCAGGTTCCTAGGTCACCTCCCCTGGTGTTGTGTCCTTCCACTTAATCAACACTTCCTTTATAGTGCTTCCACACAACTGGTGTTCATAGTTATTGAGTATTGACTCTGGTTGGAGCCATAGGGAACCTTCTTCATCTAATTCTGGTAGGATGGTTTGGACTCTTCAATTTTGTCCCACTACTTTCTTCTGACAGGAAACATGGAACATCGGATGGATTTTGGAAGTATCAGGAAGGGCCAATTTGTAAGCCATAGAACCAATATGCTTGATGATCTAGTACGGTCTATAAAAATTAGGTGCCAATTGTGATGTCCCTAAGCTTTGAAATGTTTTTTCTTATAAGGTTGGAGCCTGAGAAACACTTGAACACCTTCTTGAAAAACCCTTTCTGAATGGTGTTCATATACCTGTTGCTTCATCTGATTTTGGGCTATGTGGAGGTTATCCTTCAGAGCCGCTAGAGTGGTTGTATGACCTTGTAGCATTGTATCAGTAGATTGGACCTTGGATGTGCAAATAATATAGGTAGGGATTGTCAGTGGCCTTTGGCCATACACTTCTTCATATGGGGTTATTTTAGTGGTCGTTCGATAGGAAGTGTTGTACCACCATTCTTCCAAGGGAAGCCACTGCACCCATTGTTGTTATTTCCTAAAGAAAAACAACACAAGTAGGTTTCCAAACATTTGTTTACTACTTCCATTTGGCCTTCAAATTGGGGGTGTTAAGTTATGCTCATGTTCACTTGGGTGCCCTGCAATTTAAACAACTCTTGCCAAAATATGTTCATGAAATTTGGGTTACAATTAGAGATAATAGAGGTTGGCATGCCATGTAGATTGAAAATATGATCAAGGAAGATGTGTGCTACAAGTTTTGGTGTGAAAGGGTGAGGTAAGGGACAAAAATGAACATAATTGGAGAGGATATCAACCACCACCATGATGATAGACTTGTTCCCAACTTTAGGAAGGCCCACTATAAAATCCATGGATATTTTTGTCCATAGAGAAGATGGAATGGGTAAGGGTTGTAGGATAGATCAAGATTTGACCATTTCACCTTTATTACGTTGGCACACTTAAAATTTTGTGACAAATTGAAGTATATCCTTCTTCATGCCTACCCAAAAAAAATAATAGCGAGCATGAGCATGTCTTTTGGAAGCCTAGATTAGGAGTGAAACTCAATTAAGAGCCTAGGCTTGAGTGTTGAGGAGGGTGAGAGAACCAGATGATCCTTATATCAGATAATATTATCTTTCCAAGTGTAGCTAGTGGGAGGATTAGGATCCTCATGAAGACATTGAATTAATTTGGAGGTAGTCTGGTGCATTAGCTACTCTTGGCTCACTTCTTCAATCCAATCAGGGACTAGTAAGGATAAATAAAAGAGGGAGCCATCCTCCTAATTTTTTCTTGAAAATGCATCTGCTACTATGTTATATTTTCCCCTTTTTTGTATAGTTTGATAATCATAACCCAACATTTTTTTCAGCCACTTATTTTTTTCTGGGGATGATAGTCATTTCTCCAAAAAATATTTCAGGATATGGTGATTAGTTTTAATATGAAAATGATTTCCTAAGAGATATGGTCGCCAAGTGTCCACCACATGGATAATGGCCATAATTAATTTTTCATACGTAGATCGACCCAGATTGCAACTGTTAGCGATCAAAATGCACTGGTATTTTGATGACTATTTGCATCATTCTTCATTTGATATATCGTTTTCTTTAGTCTCTTGGCTAGTGTCATACTCACCTTTCTTCATGAAAACTCTCGTTGATGGCTTTTACCTGCATTCCAAATCATTGTCAGTTATTACCCGAAACCCTAGTTTTTTCCTTTTTTTAACAAAAATAATATAATTTTTGTGGTGTGTGTGCACTAAGTGATCTATGGCCTAAGTATAAACCTAAGCTACATTAATTATATGACAAAATCCAAGTCATATTAATGTCTAAGCCTAATCCAGCCTATTGGGTTTATGACTTTTTGTAAAATATCTAAGCTTTAGACTCTTATCAAAAGGCTGGGGACCTGCAAGCTATTTCCCAACTCAAGCCATAAGCCTAGCGCACCAAGTTAGGAGTCAAGACAAAGCTCAAAGTCCACATGTCACAAATCCATACAAAATCATAAGATCATTCTCATACCGAGTCAAACAACAGGTTCAAGTCACAAATCGACCCACCAGCCAAGTGCAAGCGCCAAGCTAAAGGGGATCATAGGGTTCAAACGGTGAGTTGACAAGTTGGAGATTACAAGTGTCAAATTGGTAATAAAGCCTAAGAATCAAGCCACGATGAGGCCAGCTGCCAAATCCAGTTAGGTGTAAGGGAATTTTGAGAATATCTCATTGGTATACTTTCCGAATATTGAGTTGCATATGAAGAACCACGAGCAAAGGGGATATGCGCTAAGCCTCAAATTTCATTTACCACTGTCAAGTTTTTTGTTTGGTTACAGGTCGCAGAACTTGCAGGAGTATATAGGTGATAAAAGGGAAATGGTCAAAACACAATGGAACCTACGAAATTATAGATAGCAGAAGGTTTCAAAACTCGAAGGTGGCCTGTAAGGTTACCCACGCAGAGTCCCATTTCTTAAATGCATAAGCCACTCATCAAGAGCATATGTCAACACAAGCACAATTGTACAAGTGGGCTCGGCTGGATCTTCTGGAGAACTTGTCAAAGAGAAGGTTGAAAACCCGACAGACTTTGCAAGAGTACTAAAAATGAGATTTCGAAAACGTGTCATGGAACACAATAGTGCTGACAGATGAAATCATTCTCATATGATGATTACAATTCATGTAAACTACTCAAATACTCTTGTTGGGGAAGATCTATATAGCAAGATTTCATTAGTTGATATGGCTAGAAGTGATCGTCTAACTACGAAGGAAGCAAGTGGTGAATGGCTCACAGAGCTTCTGCATGTTTAAAAATCATTTTCAACAGTTAGTGATGTTTTATTAGCTTTGACAGCTAAAAATGAGTATATACCCTACACAAACTCAAGGCTCACACAAATACTCTCTGATTCTTTGGGATTCGATTCAGAAACATTGATAATTGTTCACATTACTCTCAGTGATGCTGATGCTTAAGAGACAGTCTCTTCTCTTAGCTTTTCTACTTGAGTTCGAAACATGGAATTAAGTCCTGCAAACCGTGATACTATAAAGAAGTGGAGAGATGTGGCAAATGAAGCTTGCAAAGAATTTTATGAAAATGAGAAGGAAGTTTCTGAACTAATCTTGGAGGTTAGGGTTTGAAAAGAGGAAAAAAACCAGTGCCTTCTCTTTTTCGGTGAAGTTCAAAAGGCTTGGAAAGTTGCATTCACATTACAGACAGATCTGAAGACAGAGAGTGTATTTCTAGCTGAGAGGCAAAGATTTGAAAAGGAACAAAATGTAAAGTTGAGAAATACTCTAGAATAGACACTCTTGATTAAGTATTCAAAATTATAATGATGAAGAAACAGGCAATAACAAAACTTAGAGTTAAATTACTGTCAAAGCAGTGCTTGCTGTTACAGATTTGGAAAGAAAGAGTACATTGGCTCATTAATCATTTTGTTGCCAAAGGAAGATATGGAGCAAATTGAAGAAGAAAATAAAAGAATTTGGTTCAAATTCTAAAAGAACAGATGGCATCCATGGAGGCAGAGTGTACCCATTTTGAATATTTTGTTTTGACCAAAATAAAGATTTCACTAGCAGAGAAGGCGAAATTATAACTAGTTAGCTGATGAAAAGCAGAGCTTTCACCAGCTAACTAGCAAATCTTAAGGTGAAATAGCTGGTGAAACCTGAGACTGGAAAGCGAAGGTGTATTTTTTCCAAATCGAAGTTTTTCTCAACCGAATCTCTTGAATATGCTTTCCAAATATACATATTGAATTATAGTGTCAAATATAAGATCCACTTTTGATGCAAAGGAGTTAGAGGAGGATTTCAAGTTGATTTGACACCTATTTTGGGGGCAATAAATCATGGTTTTTTCTAAACTTGGAAAATTCGAATTTGATCTTCCTCAAGAGATATCAAATAGCCTTGGAAGGCTTATCTGCACAGCACAAAGATTCTACATGATTTGAATACCATAGAATGAGGAATTCACCTCATTTTGAGGATCTCTCCCTCTCTTTTTTTAAAATTGTTTTGACTTTCTATCTTTAGCATATCTGATCCATTCTTCTAGGATCTAAACTTTTATTGTAAATCTATAAAGCTAAAGAGAGGAGATGAACTAGTGGGGGGGGGTTTCAATCGTGGATACATTTGGGCTCATGTACTTAGACTCTTATCTTGATATGAATCACAGTCTTCTTTTGCTACCAATGTCAGATTTGTTCATGTGTTGCATTACTATGTACTTTGATTCAATTTAGCTTAGCTTTTAAGAACTGTTATCTTCTTATTTAGCACATGAATTTGAATTAAAGGATCTCTTACTATCTTGTATGACCATGCAGGTTAATGTACTTGGTTATCTAGATTAGTGTTCTTCATACCCCATTCCAATTACTTTATCTGATTATTGATTTGTAAAAGCATTGGCTCATTCTAATGGATGATAAGTTGTTCTTCTTATTAGCCCTTAAGTTATCCCATTGATCCAGATACACCTAATTATCACATTTCTTAAGTTACCAAGCATCTTTAGCGTAAAACCCTAAAGAGTTTCTTGGAGGTCTAACAAATTGGCTCTATTTCCAGGGAGAGGAGATTAAAGCTCATCTTCCTTGGGAGACGACATAAGTTCCATCTTTGATGATAGACAAAGACTGCAAAAATTTTCGATTGTAATCATCTATCTAGCGGCTCCATGAAGGACGAATTCAGTGGCAACTCCATTGTTCAGAAATCTGTTGGTGACTCCATTGGTATGACATGAATCAGATCTTTGCTAAGAGGTATGTGTTCTGTGATTTTTCAAGTATTTCTGGTTACCCTCATCCAGTGCCTAGTAGAGATGAATGGGAACGCAGCCTTCCCAGATTTCGAGGAGAAGAATGGGAAGTGTCAGTTGAACACTTGCTGGATTTTCATGAGTTTATTTGTCAGCTTGAAATTGTACATGAAGATGTTCAAATTAAGCTTTTCAGGTATTCATTAGAGGGAATAGCTCTTGAATGGTGCAGGTCTCTTCTAAATGCAAGTGTTAGTTCTTTGACATATTTCCATTCAGCCTTCAATTCCTTTTGTAAAGATTATTTTCCAGTTGAATGTCTTTTTGAAGGATGTTGTGAAGAGTTTTCTTCGTTTCATAAAGTTTTTTTTTGTCACAAAGATCAAGTTTGTGATAAAGATTTTATTTTTGAAGAAGACATTTACCATGTAGGTCAAGAGGTGTTGAAGGATAATATTGACGTATCTAACATCATATCATATGTGTCTGTTGTTTTAAATATTGATAAAAATCAACATGTCTCTTTTGGATGTATTGATGTCAAAGAACCAATGCATATATCAGCAGGAAAAATAAATGAATTTGAGTCAGCAGGAGAAAGTAATAGATCAACATATTTCAGATCTGTGGCAAATACTATGAGCAGTCCTCAACTTTCAGATTTGCAGACACAGGGAAATTGTAGTAGACATGAAGACTTGAAAGGTGATGAGCAGGTTGACCAATAAGTAAGTGAAAGTATTGCATCTGCAGTATATGTTGAGGACAACCCACATTTTCCAAATTTGTAGATAAAGGTAGATTGCAATAGATATGAAGAAAGTGAGGAGCTGAAAAGTCCATATCAGCAGTCCATCCTATATGTTTCTCCAACAGATCTCGAGCAGCCCGCATTCAACAATGAGATTAGTAAAGGCATCCTTCAACAACATTTCAATTTACAGTTGGATCAGCAGTCCAAAGAGGTATTGATTTGTGAATTTGATGACCCTTTTGCTGACTATTTAGAATCTATGAGCAACATTAATCTAAAAATATTTCTGTCAGATGAAAGTTGGATTTATCATATGTATAAACAACATTTCTGTTGGATATGCATTCTTTTATTTTTAGGGACAAGACTAAGAATAGATTTAGCAAAATAGTTTCTTACATGGCTTCATTGGAAAGATGACTTCACCTGATAAGAGGCAGTATGTTTGGTTAGTGTAGGAGTTAGCAGAAGAATAAGATCTTCATACGAGCAAGTAGATTGTTTTCAATTTATTGAAATAGCAAGGCAGACTACAGGTAGGTCACAGGTTTACAAGGGATCAATTATAAAGACCAGATGACTCCATGACCAAAGCTAAAGGCTACTGGAACTACTAGGTTCTTGGAAACCTCGCAGGGAGGTCTCCATCCCAGTTGAAGCCAGTTGTTAGTGATCAAAATGCACTGGTATTTTGATGACTGTTCTCATCATTCTTCATTTGATATATCGTTTTCTTCAATCTCTTGGCGAGTGTCATACTCGCCTTTCTTCATGAAAACTCTCATTGATGGATTTTACCTGCATTCCAAATCATTGTTAGTTATTACTTGAAACCCTAGTTTTTGTCTTTTTCTAACAAAAATAATATACTTTTTGTGGTGTGTGTGCACTAAGTGATATATGGCCTCAGTATAAACCTAAGCTACATTATTTATATGAAAAACTCCAAGTCATATTAATTTCTAAGCCTAATCCAACCTATCGGTTTTATGACTTTTTTTAAAAGATCTAAGATTTAGACTCTTATCAAAAGGTTGGAGACCTGCAAGCTATTTCCCAACTCAAGCCATAAGCCTAGCGCACCAAGTCAGGAATCAAGAGAAAGCTCAAAGTCCACATGTCACAAATCCATACAAAATCACAAGGTCATTCTCATACCAAGTCAAACAACAGGTTCAAGTCACAAATCAACACACCAGCCAAGTGCAAGTGCCAAGCTAAAGGGGATCATAGGGTTCAAAGGATGAGTTGACAAGTTGGAGATCACAAGTGTCAAATTCATAATAAAGCCTAAGAATAAAGCCATGATGAGGCCAGCTGCCAAATCCAGTTAGGTGTAAGGGCATTTTGAGAATATCTCATCGGTATACTTGTCAAATATTGAGTTGCATATGAAGAACCATGAGCAAAGGGGATATGAGTCGAGCCTCAAATTTCATTTACCACTGTCAAGTTTTTTGTTTGGTTACAGGTCGTAGAACTTGCAGGAGTATATAGGTGATCACACGAAAATGGTCAAAACACAATGGAACCTACGAAATTACAGATGCTAGAAGGTTTCAAAACTTGAAGGTGGCCTGTAAGGTTACCCACACAGAGTCTCATTTCTTAAACACATAAGCCACTCATCAAGTGAATATTTCAAAACAAGCACAATTGTACAAGTGGGCTCGGCTGGATCTTTTGGAGAACTTGTCAAAGAGAAGGTTGAAAACCCAACAGAATTTGCAAGAGTACTAAAAATGAGATTTCAAAAATGTGTCGTGGAACACAATAGTGCTAACAGATGAAATCATTCTCATCTAATGATTACAATCCATATAAACTACTCAAATACTCTTGCTGGGGAAGATCTATATAGTAATCTTTCATTAGTTGATATGGCTGGAAGTGATCGTCTAACTACGGAGGAAGCAAGTGGTGAATGACTAATAGAGCTGTTGCATGTTAAAAAATCATTTTCAGTAGTTGGCGATTTTTTATCAGCTTTGATATCTAAAAAGGAGTATATACCCTACACAAACTCAAGGCTCACACAAATACTCTCTGATTCTTTGGGATTCGATTCAAAAACATTGATAATTGTTCATATTACTCTCAGTTATGAAGATGTTCAAGAGACAATCTCTTCTCTTATCTTTGCTACTAGAGTTCGAAACATTGAATTAAGCCTTGGAAACCGTGATACTAGAAAGAAGTGGAGAGATGTGGAAAATGAAGCTCGCAAAGAATTTTATGAAAAGGAGAAGGAAGTTTTTGAACTAATCTTGGAGGTTATGGGTTTGAAAAGAGGAAGATGACCAGTGCCTTCTCTTTTTCGGTGAATTTCAGAAGGCTTGGAAATTTGCATTCACATTACAGACAGATATGAAGACAGAGAGTGTATTGCTAGCAGAGAGGCAAAGATTTGAAAAGGAACAAAATGTACAGTTGAGAAATACTCCAGAATAAACACTCTTGATTAAGTATTCAAAATTATAATGATGAAGAAAGAGGCAATAACAAAACTTAGAGTTAAATTACTGTCAAAGCAGTCCTTGATGTTACAGATTTGGAAAGAAAGAGTACATTGGCTCATTAATCATTTTGTTGCCAAAGGAGGATATGGAGCAAATTGAAGAAGAAAATAAAAGAATTTGGTTCAAATTCTAAAAGAACAGATGGCATCCATGGAGGCGGAGTGTACCCATTTTGAAGATTTTGTTTTGACCAAAACAGAGCTTTAACCAACACAGAAGGTGAAATTATAACTAGTTAGTTGATGAAAAGCAGAGCTTTCACCAACTAACTAGCAAATCTTAAGGCGAAATAGCTAGTGAAACCTGAGTTTGGCCAGCGAAGGTATATTTTTGCCCAGATCGAAGTTTTTCTCAACCGAATCTCTTGAAAATGATTTCCAACGATACATATTGAATTATAGTGTCAAATCTAAAATCCACTTTTGATGCAAAGGAGTTAGAGGAGGATTTCAAGTTGATTTGACACCTATTTTGGGGGCAATAAATCAGGGTTTTTTCTAAACTTGGAAAATTCGAATTTGATCTTCCTCAAGAGATATCAATCAGCCTTGGAAGTCTTATCTACACAGCACAAATATTCTACATGATATGAAGACCATAGAATGAGGAATTCACCTCATTTTGAGGATCTCTCCCTCTCTTTTTGTAAAATTGTTTTGAGTTTCTATCTTTAGCATATCTGATCCATTCTTCTAGGATCTAAACTTTTGTTGTAAAGCTATAAAGATGAAGATAGGATATGAACT
>ML783507.1:621114-637645 GCA_009831015.1 Picea engelmannii
CATGTACTTAGACTCTTATCTTGATATGAATCAAAGTCTTATTTTGCTACCAATGTCAGATTTGTTCATGTGTTGCATTACTCTGTACTTTGATTCAGTTTAGCTCAAATTTTAGGAACTGTTATCTTCTTATTTAGCCCATGATTTTGAATTAAAGGATCTCTTACTATCTTGTATGACCCTGCATGTTAATGTACTTGGTTATCTAGATTAGTGTTCTTCATACCCTATTCCAATTACTTTATCTGATTATTGATTTCTAAAAGCACTGGCTCATTCTAATGCATGATAAGGTGTTCTTATCATTAGCCCTTGAGTTATCCCATTGATCCAGATACACCTAATTATCACATTTATTAAGTTACCAAGAATCTTTAGCGTACAACCCTAAAGAGTTTCTTGGAGGTCTAACAACAACCACTCAACGCTTGGCTAGTAAATTCCAAGGGTCGACCATCTTGGGTGACCACTGCACCTATACCTGTTCCTGAAGCATCTAAATCCACCACAAAGATTTTGTTGAAGTCAGGAGCTACTAGGAAAGAGGTAGTGCACATAGACCTCTTTAAATCTGTGAGGGCTTGCTCAACAACAAGTGTCCAATGAAATTTATTCTTCTTAAGGAGGCCAGTCAAGGCCTTAGTAATTTTTCCATAATTGTTGACAAATTTCCTGTAATATCCTGTGAGACCAAGAAAACCCCTTAGGCACTTTAAGGTTGTTTGTCACGGGCATTCTTGCATAGATTGTATCTTTTTTGGGTCCACTTTTACCTGAAGTTTCTTTTGCATAGATTGTATCTTTGTTGACAATGTGCCTGAAGTATTCCACTTCGTTGGCACCAAATGAACAATTGGTTTTCCTATAGAAACTAAAGGACTTTGTCCACATGAAGAAGATGACTATCCCTGGTGTGGATATAAATGAGGATGTCATCAAAGAAAACCAAGACAAACTTTCGAAGGTAAGGCTTCAATATTTTATTCATGATACTTTGGAAGGTGTATGGAGTATTGAAAAGTAAAAAAGGCATGACCAAAAAATCATAATGTCCCTCATGAGTTCTGAAAGTAGTATTTAGAATATTTTCCTCTTTCATCCAGATTTGGTGATAACCGGATCGAAGGTCTAATTTGGTGAATACACAGGCACCTTGTAGTTCATCCAAAAAATCATCAATGACAGGAATGGAGAATTTATCTTTGATGGTCATTTTATTTAGGGCACAAAAATTGAGGCACATGCACCAAGTACCTTCTTTCTTTAAAAGCATAATCGTTGGTGAAGAATATGGTCTAGTACTAGGGAGAATTACCCCCACCTCCTGTAATTATCATACCATATTTTATATTTCATTTTTCCGAGCAAAGGGATATTTATAGCGATGCACATTGGTGGGTTGGTTGCCCAGAAGGAGAGAGACTCCATTATATTTCTGACCCCTAGAAAGTTGCAAGGTTGTCGGAATCTCAAATATCTTGGGCTACCTATCCAATATGAGTTGCAAACTAGGAGGAACTACAAAAGAGGTTGGTTCAGTGACTTGGATGGCATTAAATTGAGAAATCACACCATGGTGGGATTTCTTCAAGAGTTTTTCCATCCTGTGAGAGATGATGATTTCAGTAGAGACCGCTTGGAGACCCCTGAGAGTATAGGGGTGAAATTCTTGGGTGAATATCATATACAATTCTTGATAATCCATTGTGATCATCGCTAGAGTGAGAAGCCATTCCACACCTAATACAATATCACAACCACCCATGGAAATAGAGAACATGTGATTTTTTAGATAGTAATCACCCATTTGGAATTCACTTCATAGTACCACCATTAATGATGAGGATTTGAAAATTAGAAATAGAGAGAACAAAGCAATGGACTTCATTAGGGAACCTGTAATGAATAAAATTATGGGTGTTACCACTATCAATCAAAAACACAATCGACCTATGTTTAATGTATCCCTTGTTATTCAATGTCTATGGGGCCAAAATACATGAGAGTGCATGAAGTGAGATGATCGGTTCCATGGATTCCATCAGCGTGAAAACTATATCCTTGATAGGATCACTTGGTTGAGCCGCCTCTTGGTATGAAACCTCATCTAATGGGATTTCATCATAGGAAGAGGAGGATGAGGCATCAATATGGAAGGATGCACTCATAACTGCACCAATGGAATGGCGAGTGTGGAAAAATTATGGTGCTTACATTATTCAAGGGATACTTATTATTTTTGTGTTTTTCAGGTCAACAATATTTATGTCCATTTCTCAAGAGTACCATGGATCATGGAACAAGTAATTACCCACATGATAAACCAACATATAAGGGTAAGTCGTTGATAAAAGAACTACTACCACCATTACAGAACTAAACCGCAATTAATACGTTGATTCAAAATCGATAGAAATTTTGGAAAAACATTCATGTGATTACTCGACACAATGGATAGTCATAGCAACTAAAAGTTGATGAAAAAAATGGATATCATTTTTGGAAAAGTGATGATGCAACTATCGTAACACATCGCTATAAATGGCTATGTAGCGGTGCTACCAAGTAATAAGCTACCTGGTAATGCTGTAAAAAAACAATTGTGAAGCATAAAATCGTTGACTATAAAAATATTAATGTTGTAAAGGAATGGAATCTTGACCTGTAAAACTCCACCTGATGCACCATAGATACACCACAAAAATGCGCAACAAAACGACACGATTGGCATAGTCAAACACAACATTTCATTCATTCCCCTTCCATTGTACTGTTAAATATAATGTAACCTCAACAGGCTGACTGTACATTGCCAGCTGTCCTGGCCAGCTATACTTTCTTTTCTTGATTTTCTTGAGCCTATTTAGATCAACTATTTTCCTTTTGCATTGTATCACTTCTTCATTAACTCTTCTCATTGTACTTTCTCCTTACATTCTCAATATACTGAATACTATTTCTGTTCTGTTCTTTCTCTCTACATTTCTTGCTTCACAATTTATCATGGTATCAGAGCTTCAACAGTAAGCCTCTTCACACAGACTGAAGAGCAACACGATCCTCACAACTCATAGCTTAAATTGACATCCAAAGCACGGGACACCATTTTTTCACAAGGCTTGGAGAGTTGTCTGCCATACGCTCAAAATATCGTCATAGGAAGCTCACACGAGGAAGCAGAGCGCTCTACGCTCAAAAGATCGAGGAAGCAGAGACTGCAGAAGGAGAAAAAGTAAATATTCATGAACAATTTACAGACTCGTCAAAGATTCATGAAAGATTGCTTCAGAAGGTAGAAATGTTTGAAGAATTCAAAGAAATTCGTTCAAATTAGTGAAAGATTGTTGAAGAAGGCAGAATCGTTTAAAGAATTTAAGGAATTCTCTCAAATCCATCAAAGATTGTTGCAGAGAACAGAATGCTTCAAAGAATTCGTGTAATTCTTTCAAATCTGTGAAAGATTCATGAATTTTCTTCTACAGGAGAGAATCTTTGCAAGAATAGCAAAGAACTCACGAAAGAAGCCAAGAACGAGCAATCGCAACCGTAAGATCCATCCTACAATCATATCTAAGGAAAAAATTCAGTTCAGAAGGGACGAGGAGAGCGCAGAAAAGGTGAAAGAATTATAGCCATTGGATTTTGGGCAAAGGACCGATAACTGTCAGATCTGTGAGAAAGTGCACGAGGCTTAGTCCTCTGGAGTGCACAGCAGAAATTTTGACTTGCGAAGTCATGAAATTGTTAGGACCGTCCATCAAGGGACACGCGGTGAGATCTCGACATTTCGCTGACTCCCAGGGTGTAAAGGTCAGAAGACTGCCGTGAGAATTCAGGAATCCTGAAATCCCGATTCATTCTAGACCGTTGGATCGAGAAAGATTGTGAGTTGTCGATCTAATGCTATCACAAAATCAGGAATCGGGAGTTGGACGAGCAAAGGAGACTGCACTCCAAACCCCGATATGTGAAATCCTGAAATCATCTGGACCGCCCGTCAAAAAGGACACGTGGCAGCAGATCCAGGCGCCATCAAAATTTCGGCATTTCGGAGTTCGGGATATCAAAGGTCTTGTTGAAAAAGGTTGGGACACTCCATGGTGAAAGTCTCGAAATCCTGGAAAGATCACAGCCATCCATTCATTGGGACAGATGGCCGAGATTGAGGAAACCATCAATAGTTTGGCTACCAGGGTTTCAAGTTGACAGAGGATTTGTGTCACTGGGGGTCGCAAGTCACGAAATCGTGAAACGCAGGAGGACCGTCCATCTTGAGGAGACACATGGTAGCAATCCAAGATTTCAGGAGATTTTTCGAAAGGAGAAGGACACTTTGCCATTTCAGCATTCCGTGTATTGGTATTTCGGGAGTCCAGAGGACAGGAGGTCAGGCGCTTTGCATCGTAAAACCCCGAAATAGGATTTCGGTCATATGGGAAACGGTCACATGGACCGGAGGTATACCCTTGGGGATAATTACTATTAAAGCCATTTCGGAAAATCGACATTTCTTAGATCTAAAGGACGAAGGGTCAAGGACTCTTGACATCGGGAAACAGGAAGTTTTGAATCGTGAAAAGCCGGTAGCGCTTTAACATTTAGGCACATGGTCACATTGAACAGAGACTAAGGGCCAATCCAAGGCCGTTAAGCTCTCTTCGTTGTTTCGACAACCAGAAGTTGGAGAGATAAGAGTTCAGAGGACTCGTATAACAGAGTCCCAAAGTCAGAATCGCGAAGTCAAAACTTGTGAAATTTGGAATCGCAGAGTTCCAAAGTCACGTAAACACAAATTTTTTCCAACAATTTTTTTTCTATTTTGTCAAATTATTTAAAGATGGCCACATCTAGCAATTTAGGACCAACTTAAGGTCCGATTCTTCTTGGAAAGAATTATGAGTTTTTGTCTCTTCGAATGAAATATTTATTTCAAGCACAAGAGTGCTGGGATCCAGTGGATCTTGGATATGTGGAACCAGATACAGCAGACCTGTCCGCCATGACAAACCAATAGAGAACTACTCAGGCAAACAGAGGAACAGAGAGAATAAATCCAAATTCTGGATTCAAAATTCAGTGGATGAATTGATTTTCTCAAAAATCACAGGCGCTAGTACTTTAAAACAGGCCAAGGACATCCTTAAATCAGCCTACCAAGGCAATGACAGGGTCAAAATAGTCAAACTACAGACCTTGAGGACACAATTCGAGACTTTAAGAATGACAGAGTCTGAAAATGTGGATCAGTTTATGACCAGAGTCATGGGAATCGTGAACCAGATCAGATTGACTGGTGAAGCCATCACTGATCAATGCATTGTTGAGAAAGTCCTTAGAATTTTACCAAATAAATTTGAAATGGTTGTTACAGCAATCCTTCAATCCAAGGATCTGTCACGTTTTTCAACAAATGAACTGACTGGTTCCCTGGTGACACATGAGACCAGAATGCATCTCACAGATGAGTCACTCGCCAATGCCTTCAAAACTCAATTCTCCTTCAGCAGAGGGAGAGGCAGAGGGAGAAGCAGAAGTCACCAAGGAAGAGGGACCAATCATAATAACCCTCATTCCAGTGGAGGACACATATGACAGAATCAGAATCAGAATTTTCATCCTCAAAGAGGCAGAGGGAGAAGATCAAATGACAAAACAAGCATACAATGCTATTACTGCAAAAACTATGGGCACTATGAACCTGAATGTCAGAAGAAGCAGGTAGATCATCTCTGAGTCAGAGAACATGTGTCAAATCATATGGGAGAAACCTCAAAAGGTATGTTTCTCTCATGTCACAAGTCTGAAGAACAATCTAAAGATCTCTGGTTGTTGGACAATGGATGCAACAATCACATGACAGGTAACAAAGATTTACTTTCATGCATTGATTCTTCAATCTCATCTGATATTACACTTGGAAATGATTCCTTAGTCAAAATTCAAGGCAAAGGAACTGTACCTATTCTTACTAAGAAAAATGAAAAGAAAGACATAAACAATGTCTATCATGTTCTAGATATGAAACATAATCTGCTAAGTGTAGGACAGCTCATTGAACATGGCTATAAGGTATTCTTTGAGGGATCATTTTGCAAGATATATGACAAAATCCCAAGGAGAAAATTGATTTCTGAAATCCACATGACTCGGAATAGGATGTTTTCCCTTACACTAAGAACTGCAAATCTGATTCAACCATATGCACAAAGTGCATCCACCATGAATGAAACAATGGTTTGGCATACAAGATTTGGACATGTACCCTTTAAGAGTCTAAGTCTTCTTCAGAATCACTCCATGGTCAAAGGTCTTCCCATCTTGAAAGAACAAAATTCCCCATGTGAGTCTTGCATACTTAGAAAACATAAGAGAACTAGTTTTCCATAGTCATCCAATCAAGCCAAACAACATCTCGAACTAGTTCACATTGACCTATGTGGACCAATGCAAACTGAGTCAATAGGTGGTAGGTTTTACTTTCTAATGTTTATTGATGATTTTAGTAGGAAAATATGGATCTATTTTCTCAGACACAAGTCTGAAAATTTTGCAAAATTCAAGGAATTCAAAGCAGAAGCTGAAAAACAGAGTGGCAAATATACAAAAGTTCTCAGGTCTGATGGAGGAGGAGAATACAACTCCAATGAGTTTTCAAATCTCCGCAAATCCCAAGGCATTATCATGAAAACAACAGCCAGGTATACTCCACAACAGAATGGAGTGGCTGAAAGGAAAAATCAGACAAAAATGAATATGGAAAGAACACTTCTCAAAGAAAAAAGTTTGTCAAATATTTTTTGGGTTGAAGCAGTAGCATGCTCAGTTTATCTCTTGAATAGATCTCCAACCACAAGTCTAAATATGAAAGTCCCTCAAGAAGCATGGAGTGGGACAAAGCTAAATGTTGCACATCTAAGGACATTCGGATGCATAGCATACGCTCACATACCTTCCGAATTAAGGAAGAAATTGGATGATAGAAGTGAGAAATGTATCTTTACTGGATATAGTGAAACATCTAAAGCTTACAGGCTTTACAATACAATCTCCAAGAAACTAATTCTCAGCAGCGATGTAAAATTTCTGGAAAATCAATTATGGAATGAATCAGAAAATCAGCAATTGGACAGTCAAAATCCATTGTTGCCCAGTTCTGAAAACACAGAAAATTTAGGACAACAAATACCTCTACCTGTTCTTCCAAGATTGCAGGTACAAGGATGATCTGAAAATTATCAGGATAATTCAACTTCAAGATGAGACTCATCCTCTAAAATTCAAAATCAAATAACTCGAAGTTTGAGAGAAATCCATTAGCAGTCGGATGACTTTGAGTAGAACAACCTTTTTTCGTTAATGTCATGTCAACCTACATATTTTAAGGAAGCCGCTAAGGAGCCACATTGGGTTCAATCCATGAACCAAGAATTTGACTCCATTGAGAAGAACAAGACATGGGATCTTGTTGATTTGCCAAGTCAAAAGAAAAGTATTGGTGTCAAGTGGGTTTACAAAACTAAACTCAATGAAAAAGGGCAGATCGAAAAACACAAGGAAAGACTTGTTTCCAAAGGATTCTCACAACAGCTTGGTACTGATTATGGTGAAACTTTTTCTCCAGTAGCAATATTAGACACTGTAAGAATTCTATTAGCCATAGCATCCCAACATAAATGGACAGTATACCAGATGGATGTCAAGTCAGCTTTCCTGAATGGTTTCTTAGATGAAGAAGTTTATGTTGATCAGCCACTTGGATTTGAAGTCCAAGAGGAGCTAGCCAAAGTATATCAGTTGAAGAAAGCCTTGTATGTCTTAAAGCAAGCTCCAAGAGTTTGGTACAAAAAAATTGACACTTATCTGATCAAAAGTGGTTTCAGCAGAAGTCAAAATGAGACAACTCTCTAAACCAAAACTGATCAACATGGTAAAATTTTGATTGTATGTTTATATGTTGATGACATGATATATACTGAAAATCTTGAATTAACCAATTTTAAACATGCCATGCAATCTGAGTTTGAGATGACAGATCTTGGCATCATGAAATTTTTTTTGGGGATTGAGGTTGATAAATCAACCAAAGGCAGTTTTGTCTATCAGAAAAAGTATGCAGCAAACATCATCAAAAGATTCCGCATGGAAGAATGCAATCCAACAGAAACCCCTATACCCCTAGGCACAAAATTGAGCAAGAAATATGAAGGCCCTATAGTGGACCCTACCATGTACAAAAGTTTAGTAGGTAGTTTGTTGTATCTTACAACAACTAGGACTGATATTATGTATGCATCTAGCCTTGCTTCCAGATTCATGGAATCTCCCAAAGATTCTCACTTGAAAATGGCGAAATGGATTCTAAGATATATTGCAGGAACTCTCAGTTTTGGCTTATGGTACACTAAATCTGATAGTAATCAACTTTCTGGTTACACAGATAGTGATTTTTCATGCAGCCTAGATGACAGGAAAAGCACCCCAGGACATGTTTTTCACCTGGGAACGAACCTAATCTCATGGACATCAAAGAAACAACCAATTTTATCAATATCTTATGCAGAGGCAGAGTATGTCGCTGCTACCTCAGCTTCTTGTCAAGCTATGTGGCTGAGAAGAATATTGAAAGATATGTCATATGTCACATACAGAAAAGGATCCAACTCCTATCTTCTATGACAATACCTCAACAACTTCTCTATCCAAAAATCATGTGTTTCACAAGAAAATCAAACACATTGACACTAACTTTCACTTCATCCGCGAGCTCGTCAATAATGGTGACCTTGCACTCCAATTCTGTGGTTCTCAAGATCATCTCGCAGATATCTTCATAAAGCCACTGGGAAAATCTGTTTTTGATTTTCAGAGACAACACTTCGGCATAATCAGTGCTGATGTTTGTAATTGTTGATTTTAAGAGGGAGTGTTAAATATAATGTAACCTCAATAGGCTGACTGTACACTGCCAGTTGTACTTTCTTTTCTTGATTTGCTTGAGCCTATTTAGCTCAACTATTTTCCTTTTGCATTGTATCACTTCTTCATTAACTCTTCTTATTGTACTTTCTCCTTACATTCTCAATATACTGAATACTATTTTTGTTCTATTCTTTCTCTCTGGATTTCTTGCTTCACAATTTATCATGTACAATCCACTCTGTATTAACGAGTCTGCTATAAAAACTAGTTGCCAAAATATAATGTTGTGTGTCGTTATAATAAATGTTGTCTGACTGAATAAAAAGGACGATAACGATGCCAACACAACAATAATCAATAGTAAATCAAATCACTGTCTATATTGCAATCACAGACCATCAACCCAATTAAACGTTGTTGCTATATATTAAAATGCCCTTGCAGTCTATTTCATAAATCGCTATATAATTACTGTCAGTAGTATGATTTCGCTAGTCTAACAAGAATTATATTAAATCGTTGGTCTAATAATAATTATATAATGCTATTTAACAACATATTAATAGTTGGTCTAACATGAATTATATAATGTTATTTAACAAGATATGGATGACCATAATATTAATAAAACTTAACAATGTTGTGTAAATATAGTAATTAATCATTATAAAGCTCTCTCAAAATCGTTGTCCTACAACATTAAAATGCAGGTATGTCAACAAGGAGATTCATTGGAAGGGTGTGTTACTTTAAAATACAGGTAAAGGGTTAAATTCAGCAGTATAACAAAATAAAAACTGGATGCATAAGTGGTTTATCCAACCATAAAACAAATTAAAATCTAAATGCCCAAAATGTTTAAATCAAAAGTAAGACGAATTCCAAATATGGGTGCACTCAATTCAATCATTCGACAATGAATCAACAATAGTCATTCACAAGAGGGAACATAGATCAATCATTCAACCGAGGATCAAACAACGCAGAGATAGTAAGGGTAGATGTTCATAAGTGGCTTTCCGCGAAAGGAAAAAAAACAACCACAAAGGAAATCAATCACAACAATGCAATCCATCAATCAAGAACTATCGACAAGGGTAGACAACTGAGCAACACCTCCTTCGCTCACCATCCATGCATAGAAAAGCAAGGCATTAGGATGTATAGGTCTATTAACACCGTAGTGACGCTCGTCGATATGGATCCTAGCCGACTGTTCAGGTGCGGACTCATGAGATAGTGACAAAGGCAAAGAAAAAGCGCAAACTCATCACAAATCAATAAAACCATAGGACAGTCACAAAATTCAGGGATCGTTTGCTAAGGGAAACAAATCAGCGATGAGCATAAGGCTTATGGGGAAAATTAAGTTCGCGGTTGAAATGCTAAGTCCACATTTTCTTTACCACATAAAAGTACCGAAATAAAAGTGTAAAGTATAATAATAATATACCAAGTAGAAATAAAGGAAGCATACCATAGCCTGAGTCGCCCACTCTGTGTCATTGTCCCGCGCTCTCTGTGCTGCTCCCACTTGTTGACCGATGAGAGTTCACCGATACCTCCCAGCCAATGCTAGGGGTAGTCTTCTTCCCCCTTAGCCCCCAAGCCACAAAGGGTTCACGCACACTGAACCAGAGATCAACTAGCTCCCAGCTCGCCTCGCAAGGCTGAGCTACCACTCCTCACCGAGCTGGGTATCCCAACTCCCACAAGCTATGCCAGTCATGTCTTAAATTCTACAGGGTAACGTTATGCATGAAAAAATAGATCCATTGTCCTTCTCCTCCCCTATAATATAGAGTTTCAAAGTCCTTTACTTTCCCAAATTCCCAATTAATTTATTTTTCAACGATTTAATTCCTAAAATCCTTCCCGTACATGTGTCACCAATCCCCTTCATTGCACCATAAATTAATTTCATTCATTAATTAATTACTCCTATTTCCCTCACCCACCTAAAATCACTCGTAGAATCGCTCCTAGGTGTTCCCATATTCCGTTACAATTTTAATGACTTTCCCCTTACTAATTTACTAGTTGAGTTTAATTTAGAAAGCTCTTAAATGCTAGATAACTTACTAAGTTTGACTTTCTGTTTTTTCCTTTGTGTTTCCCCTTTATTTTTATGTTCTTCTTTTCCTAGTTTCCTAATTCTTTTAAATTCTCTCTTTCCCTTTTTATTTAAAACTCAATTTGGCAGGTGTAGAAAATTAACCCTTTTTCCCTTTTCCTTTTTAATAAATAAAATTTGATTAGCATAAGTGATAACACAATTACTTCCCCCTTTTTAAATTTTATGCCCCAAAATATTTTTATAAATTAAAAGACTTACTTACCCCCTTATCAACACATTATTAATGATGATTATAATTATTATTTATTTATTTTTATTTTTATTTTTACATAAAAAAAAATTACCGCAAGTTTCGCCTACACCTAGATTTTAATTTTCGAGACTGGGCAACGTTTTATTAGGTAAATTGTTTTAAAATTTTCTTATCACATTATTCATCCTAAGGCCATCTAGGTTCATCCATTTATTAATTAATAATGCAACATTCCCTTCAGGATGCACTAGGTCCTCCAAGGGTGCCACTCGCCTCATTATGTTTCCCTTGCGCGACGTGCCCTTCAGGACGCACTACGTCCTCCAAGGGTGCCACTCGCCTATTTCCATTTTTATTGCACGATGTTCCCTTCAATATGAACTACATGCTCCAAGGGTGCCACTAGCCTCTTGACTGACTTGGTATACATTAAAAAACCATGGATTCAATACTCCGCTAGGTGATCTTGTGGGAGAATAAGGGCCTCCAAAGAATAAGGCCCCTGCCTTATTGTGCACCCATTAGAATCATCGTGAGTGACGGTCGCAGTCGGCCCTCATGTCATCGTCAGTATTCTTGATCTAAGTAGTCATTAACCTACAGTTCGAGCCATGGCGAGAGTGCTAGTAGGTCGTGTCAGGGTTGTTGTCCACACCTCTCCCTCAATGTCTCTGGTAGTCATGCGTGACCCCTCTACTGCACATGTGAGTCCGATCGGCAAGCTATCGTCAGCTTGCATCATCAATGAATCATGTCAAAAATACAATTAATCATCATAACATCTAATCAGATGTGCATATGTCATATCAACAACAATAAAAAACCCAATAGTCCACTCCCTGACTCAATCCAGAGTTCAAGGGGTTTCATCGATGCCTCAACATCCTTGAGGTCCAAATCCTTCACAGTAAAGAGAACCGAGTCAATAGCATATGTCTAAGTCAATACAACAAAACAACTTGTAATCACATCCATAATGCCTCATAATAATCATCAACGATCAATGGTATAATAATTCGGATCACTTCCAAGAAAGTGTCCTCAAAGATTAAGTTCACTCAGTGTGCACAAGAGTGGGATGTTACAGGTTACAAATCAATATGTATCTTCCCCACATCATGTTTCTCTGCAGAAACCAATTGAAAAAGTTGCTAAATAAAAACAAAAGGATAAAACTGAAATTTATCCTAATCTGGAGGTTTCCTTATGGAAGGACAAATATTATTCAGTGGTTTCAGTGTTGCAGGCTAATATAATTGATTTAGAATTATAAAATCAATTTCTTAGGTCAAAAAATAAATATTTGATCGATATCCATAGGAGATAGATTCTAGTCTCTAAACAAGATAAAAAGAAAAAAGTAGTTAACATTAACTCACCAGGAGTTAATATTTTCGTTAATTTGGAATTCAATACTATTCTTGGTAACACTCAATGATAAAAATGTTTTAATTATTGGTATGAGCTTAGCGTTTTTCATTTTAGTTTGTATTTTCGTTAATTTTAGTTAATAAAATAGTAGCTACAAAATTTCAAATTCTATAGCAACTCTAATTCTTGTTTTGATGTTTTATTAACTTCAGTTTTTTTCGTTTATTTTGTTTATAGGTGTAAAAAGGAATGTCCTGGAAAATATGGGAAATGGGAAATTAGTTTTCAGGAAGAGTTCTACAATTAAATAATTAGTAGTTTTTATTTCATGTACTTAGTTAATTTATTTTGGGGAATTAAACAATTTTTTTACTTTCCCATTCAAAATGGATAACTATTTATGGTTATGGAAGTTAATTTACATTTTTGAACTCCTTAAATATAAAATAGTGAAGGAAAAACAATGAAAAGGTGGAGTTTTAGTTTTTTGAAAGAAGAACAAAGCTTATGCACTATTGTACAAGTATCTATTTTGATACATTATTTTGATTCTCTTTGTGACTTTGAATATTAATAAAAGAAATCGGTATTTGGTATTGTTATTGATATTCGAGTGTTAATTTTTTAAATAAAAGTATTGTCTCGATTATGTGTTGACAATATTAGAGATTGATTTAGTTAATTACTTCTAATAAATTAGATCAATTTCATTTTTATTTTACACATCATTTGTTAAGCCCTAATATTGGCTCATTACCCCTTAATTGGGGCATATTATATTAGTAATGTTATTTTATTTATGTTGTCTTTAGGCCATTAGTTGTAATTATACCTCCTAGTCTCCTATATATACCAATGAGACATTTTAATTTTGAGTCATCTTGTACTTGAACATTTAAGTGGGGTAAAAGGAGATTGCCCCCTTGAAGAGGCTTATTATCTGAAATTATCTCTTTTTCAAGGCGTTGAGTACTTTTTCTGAGGTTTTTCTATGCTATATTGATATTTGGTTCTTAACATCATAAGTAATAAATGAGTATAATAATTAGTTTCCATCTAAGACTCTTTTATTTCTATGAATTAGACTTTATCATCGAAAATGAAGTATTTGTTATAATTATTCCTAAATAGTCAAAGGGTCTCTACAATTGGAAAAGAACACCAAAGTGGAAGACTTTGGAAAAGACCACCAAAGTGGGAGACTAGTTCCTTTTTGAGCAGTTTACTATGATAAGAGTATATAGTTTGGAAGAGAAGCCATATCAAAAGTGACAATTGAATTTGGTTGTTGTAGAGACTTAAAAAATTGAAATTCAATGAGATCTCTTGGAACAATGGCTTTTAATTTACAATCATTACAATTCAATGGTGAGATCTCTTGGAAAGGAAAAAAATGGGCAAGTTGTGGGGAAGTTACTGTAAATTCCACTTGGCACATCCAATTTTGATCAGCCCTGTGGCATTGTAGAGAAGAAATATCAGAGAACTACATAAAAGAAAGTTTCATACCTAGAAGGGCCGAAACTTGGGAGATACAACAGAAGAAATATTGTCTACAAGAACCACCTCAAAATCAAGGTTCAAAAGTGATACTTGGCCAACATGCCACCCAAAAAGGGAACTTCTACACCAAATAAGCCTCCATACAATCCCACTTGAACTCTTGATGAAGGTGACGAAATGCGTAGGGACACAAATGATTTACAAAAGAAGATAGTAACAAAATATGAACTACAAGAGATGATGGATGGTTTAAAAGGGGAGATCATGGAAGTATTGAAAAATTTTGTAACAGAGAAGACACATGAAAGTGAAAATGCATCCCATGAAATTCATGATGAGGACATAAGGAAGGTGAATCAAGAATGGAGAAACTCCAACTTTGGTTTGAAGACTAACCACGTTTCTAATATTGATATGAGGAAGTTTGATGGCAAGGACCCAATCACATGGATACTTTAGATGGAGCAATTCTTTGATCTCCATAATGTGCCACATACACAAAGGTACAAATTTCTTCTTTATATTTATAACATAATCAATTTGTATGGTATCAATGGATTTGTTCTCGCAAATCACTTGTGACTTGGACAATTTTCACAGAAGAAATGATAACACACTATGAGGATACAAGGAGCAATACCTTCTTTAGCCTATTGATAAATCTCAAGCAAAACGGTTCAGTTACCGAGCACATTGAAAAGTTCCAAAGATAGAATATAAAGGTAACCGATATTCCAAATGAGCACTTGACTGATGTATTCATAGGAACTTTAAAGGATAACATTCAACATGAGGTTCGCCTTTGGGAACCCAAATCATTGGAGAATGCATTTAAGGTGGCAAGAAATGTTGAAAGTAAAAATATGGCTATGGATACTAGAAGGACCAATCCTAACATCTATAGAGAGAACAATGCTCCTTCTTCTAAAACACCTTAACCTACAAGGTTGACACCTCAACAATTGGAGGAAAGAAAAGAAAAAGGTTTATGCTTTAATTGTGATAGCAAGTATAGTAAGGGACATAAGTGTGGTGAGAAGACATTATTCTACATAGATTGTGAAGAGGAAGAAGAACAAGAACAAGAACCATCTCAAGATGAAAACGTAGAAGCAATTTCGTTTGAAGAGTTGACTCCCACGATATCGTGTAATGTATTGGCTGGAATTAGCACTCCTCAAACCCTCAAGATCGAAGGATACATCAAAAAGAAAAAGATAATAGTCCTAATTGATTTTGGCAGTACTCATAATTTCATTCACTATAAATTAGCCAAAGCTCTCAATTGCTTTGGATATCCAGCGCCAGAGTTTCATGTAATGATTGCAGATGGAGGAACTATCAATTGCTCATGAAAGTGCAATAAGATCAACCTTACTATGGGGGAATATGTAATGAATAGTCCAATGATTTCTATACCCATCGGTGGTGCAGATGGTGTACTAGGAATCCAATGGTTACAATCATTAGGAACAATGGATTTTAATTTTCAAGAACTTTTCATGAAATTTTCATTGGAAGGAAAAGAAATTGAGTTTAGAGGTATCACAGGGAAACTCGGTAAGGTGATTAGCTCTAATGGCATGACACAATTATTGAAAAAGGGGCATCAAGGCGTTATTGCACAACTATTATCACTAGATGTTCAAACATCTAAGCCATCTATTTCTCAAGATCTCCAAAGGATCATTAATAAGGATTCCAAATTATTTGAAGATATTCCCAAAGGTATTCCACCCACTCGAAATCATGATCATGAAATTCACCTAATTCCTGGGAGTGTTCCTCGTAACATCAGGCCATATAGATACCCTTACACCCAAAAGAGTGAAATTGAGGACATGGTTGAAGAAATGTTAGAGGTTGGCATTATTAGGCCTAGCCAAAGTTCTTACTCTACACCAGTGGTAATGGTATTCAAGAAAGATAGCTCATGACGTATGTGTCCAGATTATAGAGAGCTCAACAAGATCACTATTAAAGATAAGTTTCCCATTCCTGTCATTGATGAATTGTTAGATGAACTACATGGAGCAATATATTTCACAAAATTGGATCTCCGTTCACGGTATCATCAGATCAGAATGAAGGAATAAGATATCCCAAAAACAACATTCCGAACTCATGAAGGCCGTTATGAATTTTTGGTCATTGTTTTTGGCCTTACAAATCCACCTTCCATAGTGCAAGGGTTGATGAATTCCATTTTGAATCCCTTCCTTCGAAAATTTGTGTTAGTATTTTTTGATGATATACTAATCTATTGCAAGTCTTGGGAGGATCATGTGTGACATGTTGACAAGGTGCTACAACTACTAAAGGAGCAACAATTATATGCCAAACCATCCAAATGTTTCTTTGGAGTAAAGGAGGTAGAGTATTTGGGTCATATTGTATCTCATGAAGGT
>ML783507.1:649377-663704 GCA_009831015.1 Picea engelmannii
AAAAAAAAAAAAACCACTTAAGTAATAGTTTAGTCTTCATAAAATTCTTGGGGTAAATGAAGAGAGTAAGAATTTAATTAAAAATAATGGATTCAAAAATTTCAAAGAAGAAATTATTTATTAACTTGTGAAAGTACAAAGATATTAAATTAATAATAAAAGGGAAAGATTTAATAATGCAACTGCCATTTTGGATTTAATAAAAAGGGGAAAGAAGGGAATAATAAGAATTAGGAAACTAAGTAATGGTGGAAACTTAATAAAGGAAAGATGGGAACTTATGGTAAAAAGCAAGGTCAACATAGTAAGGAATCTGCAACTAAGAACTTGCTAATTTGAGCTAATTTAGTAACATCCTTTTTAGGGAAAGTATTTAAAACATGTAAGGGGATCTAGGAACACCTAGGAGTAAATTTAGGAGCGAATCTAGGTGGGTGAGGGATTTGAGACAATTAATAAATTTGAAGAAAATATTTATTGGAGAAAAGAGGGGGATGAACGACACTTGTGCGATGGAGAATATTTAGAATATTTTATTGAAACTTAATTTAAAATGTGAATTAGGGAAATTTGGTGGGTCTCAAAACTGTGTAAAAGAAAAGGGAGATGAGGAGGAAAGGGATCGGCTGTTAGCGTAACGTTACGCTGTCGTAATTGTGACTTGACTGATTACTTGTGGAGAGTTGGGATTTTCCAGCTTGGATAGGAGTGGTAGCTCAGCCTTGCGAGGCGAGCTGGGAAGCTAGACAGACCATCTGGATTGTGTGTGGCCCCTTTGCGGCTCGGGGGGCTAAGGGGGAAGCAGAGTACCCCTAGCGATTAGCTGGGAGGTACCGATGTAGTCTCCACGGTCGGCGAGCGGGAGCGGCGCAGAGCAGGAGCAGCACAGAGCGCAGGGTCATCATTCGAGGCGGGAATTAAGGCAATGGTATGTTTTTCATTTTGCATGATAGAAGGTTTTAGGACCTTGGCCCTCTCTTATTGTTATCATAATTTTTGTATTGGTATTGTGAGATGAAAAATACTTAACTTCATCTGCTTGGATACTCATTGGATCGATTGGTTTTCTTGCCTTGTTCTTCGACGATTGCAATTGTGTTACAGTTATAAATAATTCTTCTTACTCTGTTGTTGCATGTCGATTGGGACAATGAGGTTTTATGGCTGTGTGTATATATGACTGGGGCGTTTTTACCCTTGCCATGGGCATTTTTACATTGTCAGGGGCGTTTTAATTAGTGCTGGCGTCTTCCTTATTGACTGTGGGGGCGATTGATTCTCTGTGGGCGTTTTTATTTTCTTTGTGGGTGTTTTTATTTTCTCTGTGGGTGAATTCATTCTCTGTGGGCATTTTTATTTTCTCTGTGGGCGAATTCATTCTCTGTGGGCATTTTTATTTTCTCTGTGGGCGAATTCATTCTCGGTGGGCGTTTTTATTTCCTCTGTGGGATAATTCATTCTCTGTGGGCGTTTATAAAATTCTATGGGCGTTTCCTATTGCTGTGGGCGCTCTGTATATCACCGTGGGCATTTTCGTTTTGGTAATTTGATCTGAGAACTCAATTTTGGCATACTGGGCAATCGACTTTACTATTAAGAGCAACTTCATTTCCGAGCAGAAAGTTAGAATTTAACTACTGGCTGCCATTTCAATTGATACAAATATCGTTAGGGTTTGAGGTTAGCTTATTTTTCTGTGCTAGTTTGAATACTGTGAAGATTCCCTTCTCATGCATGAAATTCGAACCGATTTAACTAGTTCATAACAAAATCATGAGTGGATAAATTGGTTGATGTAGCACAAGTTTGAGAGTTGTTTACAACTTCATAGAAAAGGTATGTGATCGATTTTCTATTGTAGATAAGAGTATAGTTCAATAACATTTATTTTCATTGATTAAATTCTTTACTTTGGCTATGTCTTAGCATACATTTTTCCCTCCATTTCACTTAGCCTTTATCCTTCAATTTCCGTTTGAGCACAACAGTTGGTCAGGTCTGTTTGAGAAGTATTTTTGTTTCCTTGAATGCCCATAAAATTTGCATGACTATAGGAACATAAAGCTGATTACCCATCAAACCTCTACAAGTCTGGTTTTGGCAAGAGACTCAAAGCGCTTGCTGTACATTTTCTCCATAAATACACATTCCATGGGAAAAATTTCTTTTATATATGTCTAGAATACTATCTCCATGCATTTTCATAACATTTATGGGTTATTATTCTGAACCATTCTTGTGTGAAGAGGTAAAAAGGGAGCCCTCTATTCGCTAGATTCTAAACCCTGTATCCTTCGTATATGCTGATTAAAGAGTACCCTGTAAGAGGAACCTTCTCTCCACCAACATTTGTATGAAAGTTATTCCTTGAATAACCCTCTCTGCCCTTTAGACATTGGTCTATACTATGCTTTGCGTGGGATATACTTCTCATTGATATTTAAAATCTATCGTCTATGAAGTTTGGAAAATACGGAGCTGACTTTGATGAGTCTCATCCAAACTATTATACCATTTGGATTTGTATTATTGAATCATTGCTAAGTATTCACAACAAAATGCATTGTTTTATTTAAATATTTAATTTCTTATGATCCACTATCAAATTTCTACTAATCCAAGTGAAATCGTTATGATTGTTGTCTGTTAGTTGAATTTAGATTTGAATTCCCTTGTTCGTCGTATGATTTATAGTATTATGAAAACTAAATTGGGCATTGCAACTTATTTGTCATTCCGGAATTACAAATTTGACAGATGTGTAAAAGAAAAAACTTTGCATGCTAGAGTATATCTAGTGGGGTCAGTGGAAATTTGTTGATGTTACTTACATATTAACCTTGGCGAAGTTCCGACTGGCTTATTGATGTATATTTAGTGTTGTTTTAGATGGCACCTTATGGCCTTATGGATGCAATACCGATGGTTTTAGTTATCACTACTTGAGCAGTGGTTAGTATGCAGTAAATGATTGACATAGATTTGGTTTTTACGCATTGAGGATTTAGGTAGTAGATGGTGGATCTAGATATTTCGTTTTTATATAGTTATTTCTAATAATGGATTAAACTTACTTGTTCTCGTGCCCATGATTATTTAAGAATTGAATGACATGTTTCCTGATGAATGAGACTTGCACACAATGGAAGAATCATGTAATGTAATGCTTCATGTTAAATTCTATGGTAATGATTTATTTTTATTATTAATTCATTGGCAAGGTTATGGTAATATAAATGTAATGTTGATTTATTTTATAGTAAAGTCATTGTAACTTCATTGCATTGGTAGCCTACAATGAGTAATTTGATTGGTGATTGATGTTTAGTTGCAAGGTTTTTATAACATAAGATGTGAGGGTTAAGATAATGTTATGGTAATTTTATGGTATATGTAACATATAGGGTGTATTGAGATTGATTAATTAATTTCAGGGTTAGTACTATAATTGGAATTGTCCAAACTCACAGTAGTATGATATCAGACTCTTCGATTTGATAAAGCTAGTCGCTCTGTATATAAGTCTGTGTGTGAATAATTTTTTTGTGAAGAATCCAATGCCGTATCAAGAGTCTCGGGCCCTATAAAGGCAGGGTTTCCACTCTTGCGACACACCTCTAAGGTTGTATCAGTAGTCTCGGGCTCTTTAAAGGCAGAGTTCCCACCACTGTGACCTCCTGACAGAGTTTACTAGTTTCTACCTGAGCAGTCGGCCAGGAGCCTATCTGACACTCTCTCTCTCTGTAACAGAGAACTAAGATTAAATGCCCTGCTTTCCTGTGCAGAAATAGTAAAATCTACTACTATGGATTCTTCCATCTGTGTTCGTACTATACATAACACAGTATGTCGTTTAATGTTTGCAGTTACTTGTCGTGCACCTTATGTCTATGGTCGTTTAATACTTGCAGTTACTTGTTGTGCACCTTATGTCTATGGTCATTTAATGCTTGCAGTTACTTGTTGTGCGCCTCATGTCTTCTTGTTGTGATCATCGTGGTTGTGTCTTGTTAGTCATCGGGTGGCGACGTAGAGTCAAGTGTGTTTGTTCCTTTTTACACGCGCCCACACACCTTAAACAAAAAAAAAAATTGCACCTGTTAAAGAGTTGTTGTCGTAACGAGGAGGTTGTTACATCTATGCATTCTCAACTACGTAATGTGTTTGTATATATTTTCTTCATAAGTAGAAGACATTCAAAAATTTTCCATGCATTGCATGTATCTAGATCTATTCTCAATCACTACATTGAGATTCCCTAGCCCCGACCTATATTTACTATGCATTCATTTTCTTTATACACTTCTACTAGTTTTGGGTTACAATTCCCAGGGAAATTGTTTGTTAAAGGATCATTCCTTATAATAAATCCATTCAGTCCGACTAGGATGAGGGTAATAAGAAAGAGGACTATCACTGCAAAAAGAAAGCTTCACATTAGAAAAATATAGTGTTCCTATAACAGGCCCTGCAGAAGTTGACAAATAGTATGCATATGCCTTCTGAAGTTTTTCCCCTGGGATAGTCTCAAAATTCCGTCAAAGAACATTTTCATATCCACCTTCAGTAAGAAGCTTGGTTCCTTGTGAAATCCTCCCCATAGTTGTGTCTGTAAAACTCAGGCCAATGTTTACTGTGAAGAAAGAAACCAAAATAAATTTTAATATCATCAAATAAAACCTCGATCTGCTGTAAAAACAGGACAAGAAATAAAATAATTGTTAAGCAAAGAACAAAGCATAAATTCCATAATTTGACAAATAAAACTAAATCGGCCCTGTCCATGTAGAATTTAGAATTCAGAAGTTAAAATTATTTTGGAATTTTAGAATTTAAATTTTAAATTTCTATTTCTGGTTTAAATTTTAAATTTCTATTAAAATTTTATAATTTATAAGTTAATTTTTTATTTTTGACATGGCCTTATTCGACCCTGTCCATGTACAGTGATAGACCCGAATTCAGGCCTGTACCTATACATGGACAAGGCCGAGTATGGCTCTATCCCTTATGTTTAAATAAGTTTAAATTTTAAAATTTTAAACATGTTTTAAATATGTTTAAACAGGGCCGAATTTTCAATTTTAAACAAGGCTGAATTTTCAATTTTTAAACAGGGTCGAATTTTAGATATGTTTAAATGTTTAATTTTTAGAAAATTTAAATTTTTAGTTAAAAAATTGAGTTTAGAATGTTGACAGGGCCTTATTCGGCCCTGTCCATGTACAAGGACAAGACCGAATTCGTACCTGTCCCTGTCCATGGACAGGGATGAATATGGCCATGTCCATGTATAGGGACATGCCCAAATTTGGGAATGTCAATGCACATGGACAGGGAAATATTCGATCATGTCCATGTAGTACCTCAAGAAGCAGGATAACTAGATCTACAACTAGTAACAAAGGCCCAGTTCCATATGAAATCCATACAACCGCTAAACAAATAGACAAAGTTGCAGAAAATAGACAAAACACAGACTAGCTATTCTAGTTATAAACAATGAGACTAGGGGCTAAGCATGACTGCTATAGGGCCACCACTACCCTGAATAGTGTCCAAACTGAAAAAAAATAGACTCTGAAAACAACTGTAAAGAAACATCACGACAAAGGACCTAATACATATCACAATATTTCATAGACCAAACAAAAGGCTTGAAATATAAAAATATGTCTATAGTATTTGCTGCAATAGGAGCAAATTAGTACAACATTGACAAAAACTCCACTTCTTTTCTAATATTATTGCTAATTTAAATTTTTAGTTATCAATTACAATCATGGAAACAATAGGGATAAATGAAGTGTACAGAACCATGAATCAAACCTGTTGTAATCATGCCAGCTAACTGTATAGGGTTGAACATGATGAAGTGATGAGCTAATCTGATATGATACCACAACAAGCCCTGTGAACAAACTGAATTACACTGCATTCTTTTCTTAGAAGTAATTCCATCATATTCATTCATAATGACACTGATGTTTCATTCTTATTGATTAATGTCCTACTCCTAGTATAGGATATGAATAAGACCTATATTGGTTGTGCTCATATGTTACATGTATGCACTTCTTATATCTTTTCATATTTATGGGATTGGTTCTAACTCAGTACTAATACAAATACAACAACATCCTTTACATTCAATTTATGATAATCTACTCTATGCATCTATTTGATCTCAACATAATATAGGGGTATGACTCATACAAGAAGATTTGTTCATGTTCTATGATGTGTGTTTGATATTTTGTTATAATTAAGAGTAATGCATATCTAAATTGATGTGTGTTTTTGATCTTTGTTGGATTTGTTGTAATTTTATGAAAAATGACAGAATCAAATATGAATTAAATATGATAGAAGTAGAACATAATTAATTATGTTAATTTTGTTCATGATTGGTATGTCAATTTTGTTAATGGTTGGTATGTTATTTTTTTCATCATTTTATGTTGTTTTCTTATCCAAATAGTAAATAAAATCTTAATTTTAAAACAAAACATTACATATAATTGATTTTAGAAACTATGGTATGATCTATTGTTACAAAGTTTTATAGTGTAATATATATGATACTTAACAAGTCCTTTCCATATGTCCATCTATAAAGGACACACACCTTTATATGACTTTGTGACATCTATAAGAATGAATATAGGAATGTAATAACATCTTTGTGTGACCATATTTGTTATCCTATTTATAAATAGTTCTAGGTAAATGAAACATAGTATAATTATTAAAATGGATATAAATATAAAGTTAATGAAGAAAAAATATAAAGTTAAAGTATTAAAGTTAGGATATTTCAATCTAATTCAATATACAGAAGGTAAATTCTCATCAATTTTGTCACAATTAAGACTCACTCAATTGCATCTTCTTCAAAATATATATCCCATTAAAACTCACATTACTATGTTTACAATAGGCTATGATGCACTTACATTTGAAATTATTTTCAGGATTGCTCTCAGTCTAGATTTCTAACTCCAACAAAGCCTCCCAATATTACATTTACTCCATTTTCTCCACCTCATCTTAATATAACTTAATATTGAATACAATTTAAAAATTACTTATAGTGATGACCAAACTTATTGAATGCTTATCTTATTAATGCTATTTATATTCATATAACATTACTTCACACATATTGACCAAAGTTATTGAATACTTATCTTATTGATGATATTTATATTCATATAAGTATAAGTTCAAATTGAGAACTTATTAATTAATTCATTAATAACCTAGACATTAGTAACTAATGTGTTTATTTAACCATAATATTGTATGTGTTGGATATTTAGGCATAACTAGCACACACATATCCCACACGTAAAGTCCTATGTTAATAACAAGTGATGTTCCTAATGCATATTATTAAAATGTTCACAACTAATCATGCATACAAATAAATAAAGTAAATCAAACTTCAAAGAATCCTCATTAAAGAAAGAGTAATAATTCAACATTCATCCATCTTTAAAATTGAATTATTATAATTTAAACATGGTAGGAACTATGTGAGGAAACAAGGAATCACATATCAAATCCCAAATGTGATCCTTAATTGACTTGGAATCACCCAGGTCCTTTTAATCCCTTAATTCCATCTCGCATATACCATCCCATCGTTGTTGTTTTGAATTGATTTCCCTTGGCAAACCCAACTTCTGATTTCAATTCCTTATATGTGTGGGTTTTATTGATTGTTATGAAAAGATTGTGGTTTTATCTTTTTTCCCTTATCCCTTTAGTCATCAGTCCATTCATGAGCAGTCGGCCAGGAGCCGAATCACAGGTCGTCACTTCGATGTTTAAAGATCTATAGATTCAAATGCCGTACTTTTCTGTGCATGGATTATGAGTGAAGGATAAGAATTGTATCTACCGTCTATCCCTTATTTATCTCTGATTTGATTGATTCATGGCTGAATTTTTAGTATTTGTGCCTACTTGTGTAGATATGGTTTTTCCTTGAAATTCATCTGATCAACATTTAATTTAATATGCCTGGCTTTTTAGTTAGTAGCTGAATGAATTTCACTTTTTTCAGTCTCTTGATATGGATTCTCTACCAAATTCAACATTCACTTTTGATATGGCTTCTCTTCCAAACCATAGACTCTTATCATTGTAAAATCCTCAAAAAGGAACTTGTCTCCCACTTTGGTGTGTAGAAAATTTCAATACAAATTAAGTATTTCTTGCGATTCTCCTGATCTAACAATTTTACGCCACTGTTAAATACATAATCGCTTCTACTATTATTCTTGAAGAAAATTAAACCACCATCACAACGACAATCACAAAGTGAAATATCAAGAACACATAACACAAAAGTTTTACCGGGAAAGCGTAAAGCTAAAAACCCCACTATCATATATTATGTATATCATGAATCATGAAACAATCTCATACAAAACTCTAATCCAAGATCTCTCAGTACAATCCAATCTTCTCACACTGTCATACACAAATCAACAAATACATGTGCCAATTCACTGTGTCCAGATAGCCTGCCTCCTCTGCACAATCTTTGCAATTGGAATTATCACAATAAATCAAATTTCCTAGTTTGCACATGCTCATGAGAATATCCACTGCATGTGTGATCAAATCATAACTAATAGGAAAACTGTCCCTTTCACTTGTTATATCAACTGGGTCTCCACTAGATCTAACATGCATGTAGTGAACCGTGGTGAATCTTCAGTTGCATGTGAGTTCATTGATTTACTGAACTCTCACTAGTGCATGTTTAGTTACAACTAGTACAACTGATCTTAACTCACTTAACTACACTTATAATTTTGTCACAACTCCAACTCACTCAGTTATGAATGAAATGATAGATTAATATTTATTGTCCAATTTATTTAAGGGAAAAGTAAATTAGACACATATTTCTTGTTGACTTTTCAACACTCCCTCTCAACAAGAAAGGGATTATCCTTCACCCCAATCCTGTCTCTATGATATTCGAATTTTCTCCTGGTGAGCGCCTTTGTCAGAATGTCTTCATCTTGATCTTTTGTAGGAATGTATTGAAGCAACATGATCTTCCACTACACACAATCTCTGATATGATGATACATGATATCTATATGCTTAGATCTATCATGAAACACGGGATTAATCGAGAGTTTAATGCAACTCTGATTATCACAATAAATCACTGTCGGATCTAAATGAGAACCAAACAAACCAACCAAGATCTTTCTCATCCAGATAGCCTCACATGCAACTTGAATTTCTACCATGTATTTCGCTTCCACTAAACTAAGTGCCACAGATATTTGTTTCCTGTTGTACCAAGAAACAACTGTAGATACGATACTAAAGATCCCCCCTGATGTGTTCTTTCTGTTTGTTAGCCTGCCCACCCAATCTGCATCCATGAAGCGATGAAAATTCACCTCATCCATCTATCTGTACCATAATCCATACTCAGATGTGCCCTTCAGATATCTCAGGACATGCTTACCCGCCTTCCAAAAGAGTTTGGTAGGCTTAACGATTGCTTGACTTAGTTGGTTAACTGCATAGCAAATGTCCGGTCTCGTGTTCACTAAATACATTAGCTAACCCACTAACTATAGATAGACAATATCATTCACTACCTCTCCAGAAGTAGCATCCCCTTTCCTCCAGTTTCCTGGAAAAGGAGTATCCATGGGTTTGCAGCCCTCCATGTGAAACTTACCCAGTATCTCCCTTGCATACTTTCCTTGAGACACAAAAAGTTCGCCATCTCGCTGCCATATTTCCAAACCAATGAAATAATGAAGAAGGCCCAAATCCTTCATCTCGAACTCCTTTGCAAGGTCATCCTTGCATGAGTGTATCAACTACTCATCACCAGTCAGTATTAAATCATCAACATAAAGAACAATGATTAAAATCTTACCCTCCACCACAATTTGGTATAGGTTTGCATCCGCTTCACTTTTGGTGAAGCTAAATGCAGTGAAATAGATGTCTATCCGAGTGTACCAAGCACAGGGTGCTTGCTTCAGCCCATACAGTTCTCTCTTGAGTCTGCACACATGCGACTCTCTGTCAAAGGTCTCAAAACCTTCTGGATGTTCAATGTACACTTCTTCCTCAATGATCTCGTTGAGGAATGCAGTTTTTACATCCATCTGATGAATGCGCCAGCCCATCTGCACTGAGAGTGCAAGGATGGATCTTATGGAAGAGTACCTTGTGACAGGTGCAAAGGTCTCATCATAATCTATCCGCTCAATATGTGAGAATCCCCAGGCCACAAACTTGGCATTGTATTTCTCCACACTCCCATCAACAACTTGCTTTTCCTTGTAGATCCATCTCTATCCTACCACTGATTTATCAATCGGTCTTGGGACAATTTTCGATGCACTATTTTTGACAATGGAGTCATACTCCTCTACCATAGCATCAACCCAAGTGGGGTTCTACATTTCTTCCTGAAAGGAAGATGGTTCAGTCATAATACATTTGCTCATGAGAGCCATGTGTCCAACAAATCGATTAGGAGACGGTCTCTGTCTGCGCTGTGAAGTAGGGGATCCTACATTCTGTGCAACATCTAGTCTCAATCTGTCATCCCCTGTGGTGCATTTCCTGCCATTTTTTATGGATGGTTCTGCTTGAGTGGTTTCCTCCACTTGATGAACCTCCTCATGTGGTTGATCCACATCCTGAGACTCATCCTTGGGAACCAGTAGTTCCTCTTCTGCATGCAAGTCTAGCTCCCTCTCAAGCGACAACCACATGGCTTTCCCCTCATCGAATTTTATATCCCATTGCATAACAGTCATCTTACTATTCGACAAATACACACAATAATTATGGGGTGTTTCTGTGTACCCACAAATATCCCAACTTCAGCAGTTGATTCCAACTTATTCCTGGAATCTTTGGTCACATGCACATAAATAGATGAGCCAAAAATTTTAAAACGAGAAACATCAGGTTTCTTACCAGTAAAAGCTTCTTCAGGTGTACTCATGCCAAGTACTCTATGAGGACAATGGTTCTGCACATAAATCGCAGTATTGCATGATTCTGCCCACAAATGCATTGGTAGGCCTTGATCATGCAACATCGCTCATGCTGCACCCGCGATCATTCTGTTCTTTCTCTCTACCACCCCATTTTGTTGTGGGTTATGAGGCGCTATGAGTTCTCTTCGAATTCCTTCTCTGCTGCCGAATTATTTGAATTCATTAGAGATGTATTCTCCACCATTATCGCTCCTTAGAGACTTCACTTGCTTCCCCGACTCTTTCTCCACCAATGCTTTAAATTCACAGAACTTTGAGAATGTTTGATCCTTGTTCTGCATGAAGAATATCCATCATTTATGAGAAAATTCGTCAACAAAAATAACATAATACCTATGTTTTGTTGTTGAATCAACTGAGAATGGTCCACACACGTTCATGTGAATTCTCTCTAGGATCACCAAAGCACGATTCTCCTTTTCATGAAAGGTGGACTTTACATACTTCCCCAGGGTGCACCCCTTGCACTGATCTAATTGAGTAAGTGTTCCTCTTGGAAGTCTAGTAGATATTTGTTGCATGATCTTCAACGCTCCATGATGAAGATGGCCCAATCACCTGTGCCATAATTTACCCTCATACCGGCTCACCACCTTTTCTGCCTTGCCTATCATGGCACCATAGCCATCTACCTCCAGCATGTAGAGATTCTTAACTCAAATCCCTATCTTCTTGACTTGACCCATTGCTTTATGTCACAAGTAGGATTTTCCACTGCTAAAAACAACATCATAGCCTATGTCCTCCAACATTGCGACTGAGACCAAGTTTTTCTTCATACCTAGAACATGCATAACATTTTTCAATTGAAATGGTTTACCTGACTCCCTCTGAAAGGTAATGGTACCAATACCATTTGCACTGTATCATCCATCATTGCCCATCTCTATATGCATTCTGAGATATTTCTCCTCCAAGTCAATGAAAGAATCTTTATCTCCCGTCATGTGGAAGGAAGCGCCACTATCCAAATACCACACCGATCCCGATGCACTTGAAGAATTGCATGCGATCAAAGAAAAATCAAGTTCAAATTGTGAGACAAGAGCCTCACCAGTTGCAGATCCAATAACCATCTTATTCTTCCTCTTCCGCGAACAGTTAGTAGCGAGATGCCCATGTTCATGACAGTGAAAACACTTCACTTTGGACAAATCCATATTCTTGACTTTAGACTCAGATTTTGAATGGAATTTCTTCCCTTTCCCTTTCCTTGCCTTGGAAATCAAAGAAAAATCCTCTGCATCATCACGCTTTGATGAAGATCCATCTCTGGTGTTTCTCCTGAACTCCTCTTGCACTAGATCTGACCATAGTCGTTCCCAATCTGGCAATTTTTCCCTTCCATTGACAGAGTCTTGATAACTGTGCCAACTCTTGGGAAGTCCTAGGAGAGCCAAGATCACCAAATCATCAACAACGACTATTATTCCCACACTTCCAAGCTCATCCCGACATTGGACAAACTTCGTGAGATATTTTGGAATGGTGTCACCCTTTTCCATCTTGATCTTCCTAATTTTATCTTTGAGCGCTAATTTCTTATGGTCGCTACTGTTTTGGAACATATCCATCAAAACCTTCCACATTGCATGTGGTGTGGTTTTCCCATGGAGACTTGAGACAATGTGGTCTCGTACTCCCTCCAACAGAATCCTCCTTGCCTTTGCTACTTTATTTTTCCATGCATCAAGTTTTGCAGTGTCTGTCGTGTCCGGCTTAGGAACATCTTTGTCAATGTAATCCTTCAAGCCATTGTCTTCAAGTACTACTTCCATCCTGTCCTTCCAAGCAATGTAGTTCAAGCTTCCCTTGAGTGAATACTCCAACCTCAAGCCATTGAAAGACATTTTGATCTTGAATCAACTGTCGCACCAAGAAAAATCCTGCAAATTCGAATGTTATCCAACCACAAACTCAACTGCTGCAATTCCTCTTTCCCTGGGAGGTTCGCACCCCACCTGAGAGTAGCCTGAGGGAAGTTTGTACCCTGCCTGTGTATAGTATATGAACTTGACTGGGAGGTTCACACTGTAATACACTATAGGTTGAGGGAGGTTCACACCTCTCCCTTGATTAGCCTGCGAGAATGCTCAGGGAACTTCGCACCTCTCCTTTGACTACAGTGTGAGAATTTCTTCATTGAGAATTGAGCGTAGTCTATAGTAATCACTTTCGCAGCCTGCTAGAGATGGGACCTACAAAAATGAAATTATGTTTGCACATCACTTTATTAGCTCCATGGCCTTTGTGGCTCTCATACCATGTAGAAAATTTCAATACAAATTAAGTATTTCCTGCGATTCTCCTGATCTAACAATTTTACGCCACTGTTAAATACATAATCCCTTCTACTATTGTTCTTGTAGAAAATTAAACCACGATCACAACCATGATCACAAAGTGAAATATCAAGAACACATAACACAAAAGTTTTACCGGGAAAGCGTAAAGCTAAAAAACCCTCTATCATATATTATGTATATCATGAATCATGAAACAATCTCATACAAAACTCTAATCAAAGAGCTTTCAGTACAACACAATCATCTCACACTGTCATACACAAATCAACAAATACATGTGCCAATTCACCGTGTCCAGACACCCTGCCTCCTCTGCACAATCTCCGCAATTGGAATTCTCACAATAAATCAAATTGCCTAGTTTGCACATGCTCATGAGCATATCCACTGCATGTGTGATCAAATCACAACTGATAGCCAAACTGTCCCTTTCACCTGTTATCTCAATTGGGTCTCCACTGGATCTGACATGCATGTAGTTAACCGTGGTGAATCTTCAGTTGCATGTGAGTTCACTGATTTACTAAACTCTCACTAGTGCATGTTTAGTTACAACTAGTACACCCGATCTTAACTCAGTTAACTACACTTATAATTTTTTCACAACTCCAACTCACTCAGTTATGAATGAAATAATAGATTAATATTTATTGTCCAATTTATTTAAGGGAAAAGTAAATTAGACACATGTTTCTTGTTGAGTTTTCAACATGGTGGTCCTTTCCAATTTTAGTGACCCTTTGACTAAAGGAATAATTATAATGAATAATTCATTTTGGATAATAAAGTCTAATATAGAAATAAAAGAGTCCTAGATGGGAACTAATTATTATAACTTCATATAATATTTAAAGATGGGAACTAATTATTATCTTATTGATGATATTTATTTTCATATAATATAACTTCAAATTGATAAATTATTAATTAAGTCATTAATAACCTAGACATTAGT
>ML783507.1:680258-703204 GCA_009831015.1 Picea engelmannii
TTAATGGAGAAATAACTAATTATATGAGGATAGGATAGGTTGTATGATATTAATTATAAGATTATAAATTATAAACACTTTTGAATTTTCTCAGTATTTCTCCATGATTATATAGAAATGCTACAACCCAAATCTGCAAATCCATATATAATATAACAAGATTGATGAGTGTCTCAAAAGGGGTTTATTTTTTTCCCAGAGCCAAAATTCATACGATTTACACTTGTTTTCAAGGTAAAAATAGGTTTTGGACATGGATGGATATGATGTTAGGTTTAATAATCAACAACAAATAAACTCAAAACTATATCAAGCAAGGGAGTTAGGGATTTTATAGATAAGAAATCCCTTAGTGGAAATATGGTTCCTTTATGTAACAATTAGGTATAAATCCCTTAGTGGAAATCCCTTAATTTATAGTAAAATTAGGTCCCTTTATAGTAAAACATGGGTGTGTGAGGTTATGAAGATTAAACTCGTTTTTTTTGGGATTCTAATGCATTACATTATATGCCGTCTTTGTGGATCTAACCATAGGGAACTTTTAAGGAATCTTAAAGAAATGTTATAATATGTTTTTTTAGTGGATCCAACCATAGGGAACTTTTAATGAATCCACTTGCTTGTTGTTTTTATGAATTGATTTCCCCTGGCGAACCCAACGTCTGATGTAATATACCTCAAAAACTATCTAAAAATAAATAAATTCTTTGTATAAATATCCTTGAATAGTTCAAGATTCAAGCAAGTAAGATTTATGTTATAAAGCTTGAGTCTTAAAGTTTGCAAGAGTCCTTACTGTCGTCGACTATCATTACCATTCAACTTAAAGTTTTCTGATTGACGATAAGTGTTTACTCCTCAGTTCAATGTTTATTTCAATTCATGTAATTATAATTACTTTCCGATATGTTTGTACCTATAACCATTACCACAGTCTTAACAACACAGATGACTCTGGGACCTTATGGACAAATCCTTACGCGTTAAACCCTACAAATAACCCATTACCATATGTTTACAATACAAATGACTTTGGGGATTGATGGCCTAGGCCTCATGCGTTAGTCCATACACATAATCACACGATGAAAATGACCAAACGAAATTAGGTAAAGGTAGAGTATTAGTCTATACTCCTCTGCGAAAAGTTTAAATATAAACAAACCCCTATAGTTTTTTTTTTTTTAAATATCCGGATACAAGATAGGGGTTAGGTAAGGCCTTCTAGTTAAACTCAGAGTACAAATATTTCATAATCCTCCGATCATATTCAAATTCACCTGCACCATTGGATTACAAGTACTGGGTCTCGTGCTTATTCCATATGCCCACTGGCTGTGACCACGAGCCTAATCAAAATGCCTTTCACACTTCGGAATTTAGGCATTTCCGCAAGTCACAATCCACGAAGTTGGGCCAGATCAACGAATCACAAAATTCCATAATCTGATCCCTTATTTTCTTAACCGAATGATTGACAGGATTTTTGACGTTTTTCCCTTCGAGTCATCGTGACTCCAACATTATAAAATTCATGATCACAAAATATCCGAAGTGATCGGAAGATTCACATAACCCACTGAGATGGATGGCTGACGAGATTTCAGAGTTTTTCCTTTTGGGTTTTTGAGACTCACAATAGTCCATTTTGGCATTTCAAAACTTTATCATTCTTTTCGTGAGTGTCCTTGACACCTCCAACTCCCAGTATCCAAAACTCCAAAATGGTGATTAAGTCGCGGTTTCGCGTTTCGTGATTTTTTCATTCCTATCATGAGTGTCCTTGACACCTTCAACTCCCGGTATCCGAAGCTCCGAAATGGCGATTAAGTCGTGGTTTCAGTACCGTTAATTAAGGGTAACCCATTTTGTGATGGAAAAATCTATCGTTGGAAGTAAAACACCACATGGGATGTTCATTTGTTTCAATTCCGAATGAGATATGTGATACTATTTTTAAAGGAATTACAGGGTTTCCCTCCCGCCTACTGGTAATGGCATACTAGTTATTTTATTGATTTAATATACTAGTGCCATATTGGCTACTTCCTCGAAACAATTTTGAAAAGGAAAAAATACTCGGCTATTGCCGGCTATATGTGTATCTTGCTTATAGTTGACTCCAGGTCATATGATGGTATATGAATTCAATTTGCACATACTGTACTTGTGTTAAAGACTTTCCTTTTGAACATTTAGGTGATTGTGTTGTTATTTACATAGTTAGGAATTCACTCAGGGGTATGTTTTAAGTTTCGGGATGTCCCTTCTTCCTTGGGCCTTTGCGCCTCTCGTGATTAGTTCTGGTAATTAAACTGTATTAATTTGATTCACTCCAATAATTTTCCAACATTTCAACCTATAACTTTTCATTAAACATCGGTTGATATAAAGATGTGTAACTATTGTAGATGGTCTATAAAAATTATTGGTACTCGCAAGGTCACTTCCATACTTTAAATATACATATATATATATATATATATATATATCTTAGACACTTGTGATTAGGGCTATCTGCTAACAAAAAATCATGATTGTTCAGCTGGTACATGGAAGAAATCTTAGTTTATTACTCTACTGCGGTGTGTGCCTTTATATATCAGAAATGTCTATACAAATATATATATATCTTTTTGAAAAAAAAAATGGAGGTCAATCGGGTTTCGGTGATTAAAAACGCTGAATACAAAAAAACAAAAGACCACATGGTTTGCCGGATCCCGAAATGAGAAAAGGTTGTGGGCCTAGCACTTTGGGGTTTCAGGGTACAGGATTTTGGGGTTTACGAACACACGACGCACAAACAAAATGAAATAAGAAATTTCGAATTGTGAAATGTGATTAGGGTGTGGGCCCAACAATTTCAGGTTTCAGGGTTTACTAACTCCCGATGCAAAAACACTGCACAACGTCAAACGCCGAATTGTGAAATCACGAAAAAGGTATGGGGCCCAACTAATATCGGGTTTCAACATTTGGTAATGCCTGATGCATGAAAAAAATACAAAGTTAATCGTCGAATCACCAAATTCGATCAGGTTATGGGGCCACTTTGGGTTTCGGTGTTTGCAACAACAAAAGAACTCCATGCAACTTGAACCAATAAACTCCAAAATGCCGAAAAAATGAAAAAATGAACAGAGTTTACAAACTCAGTAAAAAAAAACACAGAGTGACAAATTCAATTCAAAAATTGTTGTCAAGATCATCCCTATTACAATTTTGACTCTGGTATTTAAATGCAGAAAAATTGCCCCTTCAATTTCCTAAGAGATTTTAATCAAGGCGATGATGGTGTTTTGTGGCCTGTAAAGGTTAAGGTGGCCACTGTTTAAATTATGTAAAACAAAAATGAAATCGGTGGTTTTGTCCTCGAGTCTTGAAAGGTCAAGACGGCCATCGATTCACCATTTGCACAGGCGGTGAAATGATTACATACTTACAATCTATACACTAAGCAGTTTTCCATTTGCATTCAATATGTAGGTAAACTTAAATATCCATCACAATTTACTTGTGGGGTTTTCAACTACGACGCTTGATCTTACTACAGTAGTAATCTGAAGCACAACACAAATCTTCTTTAAGAATTGACTAGTCATATCCTTCTAGCTAGTATACTTTTAGGAACTAGTATTCATAATAGTAATGAGATGCAACAAAGATTATCCATTCCGAACTAGTAGAGAGACATTCTAGCAATTCCTAAGTTTGCAATAGGATGCATTCGATCTTTCATCCTTAATATTATTTCTAACAGATACATTCTATCAATTATGTAACCATTTAACATTCAATTAGAGAAGGGATAGAAATAACATATATGAAATAATACGCTGAAAGACAAAGGGAACAACCACGTTCCTCCCAACTGTAGAACAGGGAAGCCAAACTACTTGCCTGATTCACCCACTAGCCTGACCATGAATCCATGAGGGAGAACTTGGAAAAGCTTCTCTTCATATATGTGTTACATCTCCAGCAGTTTTCACTTGCCTCACACTCAAGCAGTGTTCATAACAACAAGTAAATCAAAAGTCTCCTTTCCCAAGCATACTTGGTAGCGTCCTGCCTCCTCTCATATGTTATTTATCATTTGCCCAAGTCTTTTCCCTCCCTTGAGAATTTTCGCAGCTTTCTAAATCCCTGATTTTTAGGGGCTGCCAATGGACAAATCACTGATTTTGCACTTGTAATACTCATCCCATAGGTAGTTCCAACATCTTCCCCACTCATGGAGTCATGGTCAGCTAAATTCAACATGGTTGTTCCATTTGTTCTCCTGTAATCAATATAAAATATTTTGTTTCCATACAAGTGTCATAGTCAAATAGTTAGTTGGGTCAAATCAGGTCTCTACCCAACAGTCAAAATAATTAATTACAATTACCAAATTCGAAATTCGAAATTGCCATAAATGGCAAACAAATTCCAAATTCGAATTTACTAAAAACGAAATACATTTCCAGCAATTTTAAATTTCAAAAATATTTTATTTTTGGGGATGTCAAATCCTTTACCCCTTCAGTAAAACACTGTCCTTAGTGTTCATTCCTTTCCTAGAATAGTATTGGATGATATTTCCGCAAATCTCCCTCCAACTCCCAAGTGGCTTCCTCGGGACTAAAGTGCTTCCATTGCACCTTTACCTGAGCGATGACTCTGTTCTGAAGTGTTATTTCTCTCTTTTCCAAAATGCACAGGGGTTCCACCTGGAACTCGCCTTCGGGTTCCACCTACACCAAGTTCCAATTAATCCTATGAGTAGGGTCATGAATATACCTTTTCAGCAATGAAACATGAAATACATTATGAATTCTTAGATTAGTTGGAAGTGGAAGTTGATATGCTATGGGTCCAATTTGAGCTAGTATCTCGAAGGCCCCACAAAACTTGGGTGCCATCTTGGCACAATTCCCTAACTTCAACAAGCTCTTTCGAGCTTTGAACATCAAATAAACATGGTCTCCTACTTGAAATTCCAAATGTCTTCTTTTCTGATCTACATAGCTCTTCTATTTGTCATGTCCTTCTTTCAAGTTCTGTTGTACCTTTCTTACCACATTCATCATTTCTTGGAGCATCTCTGGTCCAATCATGAGTTTGTCAGCTAGGTTATCCCAACTAATTGGAGTCATACACTTTCTTCCATACAGTATTTCGAAAGGGCTCAACTTAGCCAAAGTTTGGTACCCATTGTTATATGCAAATTCTACCAAGTGAAGGTTGTCCTCCCACTTGCTTGGTTTTGTTCTTACGTACATGAGAATCATATCCTCTATGATTTGGTTTGTCCTTTCGGTTTGTCCATCCATTTGTGTATGATAACTTGTACTGAAATTCAAGTTAGTGTTTAGCCCTGCAAACAATTCCTTCCAAAAAGTGGATGTAAATTTTACGTCTCTATCTGAAATCACTGTTTAAGGAATACCATGTAGTCTAAATTTTTTTTTCATGAATATTCCAGCAATGTTTATAGCTTTAAAAGTAGACTTTACAGGAATAAAGTGTGCAAACTTACTGAGTTTATCAATTAAAACCATCATAGAATCATTATGTTTCTGAGTTTTAGGGAAACATGTTATAAAGTCCAGTGATATAGTCTCCCATTTCCATTCTGGTACTGGTAATGGTTGTAATAGGTTGGCTAGATGTTGGTCCTCGACCTTAACCTACTGACAATCTTGGCACCTAGCCAAGTATTCTGCTGTTTCACCCTTCATACTAGGCCAGAAAAATAGTTTTCTAAGGGCTGTTATTGTTTTATGGTAACCTAGATGGCCAAAATACGGTTTCTTATGCACTTCATCCAAAATTGTTGATTTCAATTCTGCTGAATCTGGTATGTAAAGTCTGTTTTTAAGTCGTAATAATCCTTTCTTGTTGATGCTTAGTTCTTGTTTGTTAGAGTTGGTAGTATTGTTTTGTAATTATGTCATTATCTTAGTGTAATCTCTGTCGTTAATACATGTCATCCTTATTCTTTGTTCCAAATCAATTTCTACCCTGTTGATGTTTATCTCAAATAACCCATGGACTCTTCTGCTTAAAGTGTCTACTACTTTGTTTTCCTTACCCTTCATATGTATGACCTCGAAGTTGAATTTTCTCAAGAAGGCTAGCCACCTTGCCTATCTTGCATTAAGATCTGGTTGGTTAAATAGATATTTCACCCCGCTATTATCAGTCAATAGTAGGAATTTTCTGCCAATTTTATAGTGTCACCACATTTTTAAGGCATGTATTACTGCTGCCAATTCTAAGTCATGAGTGACATAATTTCACTCGTGTTCTTTTAATTTTCAGGACTCGTAACAAATCACGTGCCTTTTCTGAGTTAGGACACCACCTAGTCCCTCTTTACTTGCATCGACACAAACTATGAAGTCTTTATCTGGGTCTGCTACCTTCAAAATGGGTGCCAATGTCAATAATTATTTCAGCTTGTTAACGCTGTGTTGACACTTTTGCGACCAGTTAAACTTGGTTCCTTTCATTTGTAGTGATGTGATAGGGTAGGCTATCCTGGAAAACCCTTCTATAAATCTGCGATAATATTTGGTGATTCCCATGAATGACCAGATATCTGCCACATCCTTAGGTACTAGCCATTCCATAATAGATTTTATCTTTTCCAGGTCTACGAAAATACCTTCTGAGAAAATGACATGTCCTAAATATTGTATTTTTTTTTTATAAAAGTCACATTTGTCAAATTTTGTGTATAGTTTGTGTTTCCTTAATGTTTGCAGAACTATTCTTAAGTGTTCATCATGTTCCTCCTTCGTTTTAGAGTAGACCAGAATCTCGTCAATAAATACTACTACGAACTTGTCTAACTATTGACTGAAAATGTTGTTCATCAAGCACATGAATGTGGCTGGTGCGTTAGTGAGTCCGAAAGGTATGACTACAAACTCGTAGTGTCCATATATTGTTCAAAAATCTATTTTGTTTATGTCCTCATCCTTTATCCTAACTTGATGAAAACCGGATCGTCAATCCAATTTTGAAAAGATCTTGGCCCCACCAACTTGATCGAACAGATCATTTATCCTTGATAAGGGGTATTTGTTCTTAATGGTCATTTTGTTCAGTTGTCTATAATCGATACATAGTCTTAGACTACCATCTTTCTTTTTCACAAAGAGGACTGGTGCCCCCCATGGTGAAACACTCGGTCTGATATACTCTTTGTCCAACAATTCCTGTAATTGGATTTTTAATTCTGTCAGTTCTAGTAGACTCATTCGGTAAGGTGCTTTTCAGATAGGGGTTGAACCAGGTAGTAGGTCTATGGAGATGTCTATTTCCCTTCTAGGAGGTAATTCTGGTATCTCATCCACAAACATGTCTCTGAATTCACATAGGACAACAAAGTCTTCTAACTTTGGCTTATCTTCTTTTTCTAATAGATTCGTCACTTGGATGGCATAAACTTGACATCCCTTTCTAATACATTTCTTAAGTTGCATCGATGAAACTTGTCTAACTGATACAGGTTTTGGTATGCCTTGGGTTGTTCTAACAGTGCCAAAATCATCTTTATAGCTAAGTATCTTTGTATAACAGTCTCGTACTTCTTTGTGTTGTTCCAACCAATCCATCCCGATAATCATATCATATAAGATCCTAGTGGTAAGATGTTCAGATTGGTCCTTATCTTTTGACCACCTAAGTCTAATTCAAAATTAGAAATAAAGTCAACTACTTTTGTTTTAGTACCTGTTGCTAGTTGTACCAGCTATGATTTTGCATGCTTTAGTTTCTTAAGTTTATTCGACTCTAGTATATTAGGAGTAATATAACTTAACATAGCTCCAGGGTCAATTAAAACAGAAATTTGAGTGTCATTGATTTTACCTTCGATTTCTACCACCGAGGACTGGTGGTCATCTTGTCAACCATCTATGGTTGCATTTATCCGATGCAGGCTTCTACCCACGTCTCCCACTGTCGAGGATTCCTGCAGATTATGAACAAAAATTATGTTTTCTTAAGTTAAACGTGGACAGTTCCTCCTCAGATGAGGCTCTCCACACTCCCAAAACTTTAATGGCTCATGGGAGTTGTCCCCAAACTTCTTTGTTCCCAAGTTTATCATTTTACCACTACCTTGCGTATTCAGATGATTGGAGTGAAAATCCTTCCTTGGGAAACGTTTTGCTGCATTCTGATAAGGAGCTGGCTGGTATCCCTTCTTCCATTGGTTCATTCGATCTTGCTTTTTATCCTTCCAGGTATTGGGAAACTCTACCTAATGTTTATATTGGTCATAGCACATTCGTGCTTTCCTAAATAGCTCACTCAAGGATTTGGGGTTGTCAAACTCAATTATGTCCCGGTAGGCCTATGGTAAACAGCTTAAGAATCGTTGAATTTTTACCTTATCCTCCCGGATGTATGGTACGAACCTTAGTAGTTCCAGAAATTTATTTATAAGGTCCTCCATCGTTATCTGTCTGAGTTGTAACTTGTAAAATTATTTCTTCTTCCTTTCATAATAGCTTTCAGAAAGGTATTGTTTCTTGAAATACTTCTTAAAGTCAGACCATTCCAATTGTTTCACCTTTAGGCCCTTGGCCAATTTCAGGTCCCACCACCAAATGTTGGCCTTCCCCTTCAGATTGTAGATGGCCATTCTGACCTTCATGTTGCTGGAATAGTTGTAGATCTTGAAGTATTTTTTGATGTCAAACAACCATGCCTCATCTTATTCTCCTGTCCTGGACTCTCCATCAAAGGTAGCTGGTTTAATCTTTTAAAATTCTCCTTCGAGGTTGTCTACTTGTTTTCTTTTTCTGTCTAGTATAGTTTTGTGTTCAGCTGAAGGTGTCCCTTCAGATGAACTATATCCTTTTTCTATTTCCAGTCTAGAATTCTTGGAGGCCCTTTTGTTGACTTCTTCATCATGGTTATCGTCTTTTGGGATTTTCTTGGTTACTATACTACGCAGCAGGACTTCATTTATCTCTTGTTGTTCCTGCTGTGATTTCTTCAATTTTTCATTGTCGGCCTTGAAAACCTCCAGTTCAACAATAAGATTCCTCATTGTTTCCAACACCTCCATGGATGAGATTCCATCATTGTTCTGTCTTGGATCTCCAGGAGGTCCTTGTTGCAGATTTCCTTCCATCCTGATTTCTGCACCCTCCTGAGCTACCATAATTTACATAAGTCATAATAAATACTAAGCAGCTAATGTGGCCCTGTTGAGGCCCAATGTTGTAGCTTTTTCTCTGATACGATATGTAATATACCTCAAAAACTGTCTAAAAAAATAAATTTGTTGGTATAAATATCCTTGAATAGTTCGAGATTCAAGCAAGTAAGCTTTATGTTATAAAGCTTGAGTCTGAAAGTTTGCAAGAGTCCTTACTATCATCGACTGTAATTACCATTCAAATTAAAGTTTTATGATTGACGATAAGTGTTTACTCCTCATTTCAATGTTTATTTCAATTCCTGTAATTATAATTACTTTCCTATCTATTTGTACCTATAACCATTACCACAGTCTTAACAACACAAACGACTATGGGACTTTATGGACAAATCCTTACGCGTTAGACCCTACAAATAACCCATTACCATATGTTTACAATACAAACGACTTTGGGGGTTGATGTCCTAAGCGTCATGAGTTAGTCCATACACATAATCACACAATGAAAATGACCAAACAGACTTAGGTAAAGGTAGAGTATTAGTCTATAATCCTCTGTGAAAAGTTTAAATATAAACAAACCCCTATAGTTTTTTTTTTTTAAATATCCGGATACAAGATAAGGGTTAGGTAAGGCCTTCCGGTTAAACTCAGAGTATGAATATTTCATAATCCTCCGATCATATTCAAATTCACCTGCACCGTTGGATTACAAGTACTGGGTCTCACACTTATTCCATATGCCCACTGGCTATGACCATAAGCCTAATCAAAATTCTTTTCACACTTTGACATTTCTGCATTTCGGCAAGTCACAATCCCTGAAGTGGGGTCAGATCAACGGTTTACAAAATTCCATAATCTGATCCCTTATTTTCTTAATCGAATGGTTGACGGGATTTTCAGCGTTTTTCCCTTCGAGTCATCGTGACTCCAACAATATAAAATTCATGATCGCAAAATCTCTGAAGTGATCAGAAGGTTCACATAACCCACTGAGATTGACGGTTGACGGGATTTCAGTGTTTTTCCTTTCGGGTTTTCGAGACTCACAATAGTTCCTTTCGGCATTTGGTGACTTTATCATTCTTGTTGTGAGTGTCCTTGACACCTCAAACTCCTGGTATTCAAAACTCTGAAATGGTGATTAATTCATGGTTTTGCGTTTTACGATTTTTTCATTCCTGTCGTGACTGTCCTTGACAACTCCAACTCTCGGTATCTGAAACTATGAAATGGTGATTAAGTCATGGTTTCGGTACCATTTATTAAGGGTAGCCCATTTTGTGATGGAAAAATATATCGTTGGAAGTAAAACACTGCATGGGATGTTCGTTTGTTTCAATTTCGAACGAGATATGTGATACTATTTTTAAAGGAATTACAGGGTTTCCCTCCTGCCTATTGGTAATAAAATATTGGTTATTTTATTGGTTTAATATACTAGCTCCATATTGGCTACTTCCTCGAAAGGATTTTGAAAAGGAAAAAATACTAGGCTATTGTCGGCTATATGTGTATCTTGTTTATAGTTTCACTTACCGTACTTGTGTTAAAGACATTCCTTTTGAACATTTAGTTGATTGTGTTGTTATTTACACAGTTAGGAATTCACTCAGGGGTATGTTTTAAGTTTTGGGATGTCCCTTCATCCTTGGGCCTTCGCGCCTCTCATGATTAGTTCTGGTAATTAAACTATATTAATTTGATTCACTCCAATAATTTTCCAACATTTCAACCTATAACTTTTCATTAGACATCGGTTGATATAAAGATGTGTAATTGTTGTAGATGGTCTATAAAAATTCTTGGTATTCGCAAGGCCACTTCCATACTTTAAATATACATATATATATATATATATATATATATATATATCTTAGACACTTGTGATTAGGGCTATTTCCTAAAAAAAAATCACGACTGCTCAACTAGTATATGGAAGAAATCTTAGTTAATTACTCTATTGTGGTGCATGCCTTTATATATCAGAAATGTCTATACATACATATGTGTGTGTGTGTGTGTGTGTGTGTGTGTGTGCGCGCGCGCGCGCGAAAAAAAAAAACGGAGTTCAATCGGGTGTTGGTGATTACAAACACTAAATACAAAAAAAACAAAAGACCACATGGTTTGCCGAATCCCAAAATGAGAAAAGGTTGTGGGCCCAACACTTTGGGGTTTCGGGGTTCAGGATTTTGGGGTTTACGAACACATGATGCACAAACAAAATGAAATAAGAAATGTCGAATTGTGAAATTCATTTAGGGTGTGGGCCCAACAATTTCGGGTTTCAGGGTTTACTAACTCCCAATGCAAAAACATTGGTCAACGTCAAACGACGAATCGCGAAATCATGAAAAAGGTATGGGGCCCAACCAATATCGAGTTTCGGCGTTTGGTAATTCTTGATGCATGAAAAAAATACAACGGTAATCGCTGAATCAAAAAATTTGATCAGGCTGTGGGGCCACTTCGGGTTTCGGTGTTTGCAAGAACAAAAGAACTCCACGCAACTTGAACCAATAAACTCCGAAATGATGAAAAAATGAAAACATGAACAAAGTTTACAAACTCAGTAAAAAAAAACACAGAGTGACAAATTCAATTCAAAAATTGTTGTCAAGCTCATCCCTATTACAATTTCGACTCTAGTATTTAAATGCAGAAAAATTTCCCCTTTAATCTCCTAAGAGATTTTAATCAAGGCAATGATGGTGTTTTGTGGCCTGCAAAGGTTAAGGAGACCACCGTTTAAATTATGTAAAACAAAAATGAAATCGGTGGTTTATTCCTCGAGTCTTCAAAGGTCAAGATGGCCACCGATTCACCATTTGCACAGGCGGTGAAATGATTACATACTTACAATCTATACACTAAGTAGTTTTCCATTTGCATTCAATATGTAGGTAAACTCAAATCTGCATCACAATTTACTTGTGGGGTTTTCAACTACGACGCTTTATCTTACTACAATAGTAATCCAAACCATAGCACAAATCTTCTTTAAGAATTTACTAGTCATATCCTTTCAGCTAGTATACTTTCGGGAACTAGTATTCATAACAATAATGAGATGCAACAAAGATAATCCATTTCGAACTAGTAGAGAGACATTCTAGCAATTCCTAAGTTTGCAATAGGATGCATTCGATCTTTCATCCTTAATATTATTTCTAACAGATACATTCTATCAAGTATGTAACCATTTAACATTCAATCAGAGAAGGGACAGAAATAACATATCTGAAATAATACGCTGAAAGACAAAGGGAACAACCATGTTCCTCCCAACCGTAGAACAGGGCAGACAAACTACTTGCCCGATTCACCCCCTGGCCTGACCATGAATCCATGTGGATGAACTTGGAAAATCTTCTCTTCATATATGTCCTAGAGCTCCAACAATTTTCCCTTGCCTCACACTCAAGCAGTGTTCATAATAGCAAGTAAATCAAAAGTCTCCTTTCCCCATCATACTTGGCAGCGTCTTACCTCCTCTCATATGTTATTTATCATTTGCCTAGGTCTTTTCCCTCCCTTGGGATTTTTCGCAGCTTTCTAAATCCTTGATTTTCAGGGGCTACCAATGGCCAAATCACTGATTTTCCACTTGTAATACTCATCCCCGAGATAGTTCCAACATGTTCCCCACTCATGGAGTCATGGTCAGCTAAATTTAACATGGTTGTTCCATTTGTCCTCCTGCAATCAATATAAAATATTCCGTTTCCATACAAGTGTCATAGTCAAATAGTTAGTTGGGTCAAATCAGGTCTCTGCCCAATAGTCAAAATAATTAATTACAATTACCAAATTTGAAATTTGGAATTGCCATAAATGGAAAAAAAATTCCACATTCGAATTTACTAAAAATGAAATAAATTTCCATCAATTTTAAATTTCAAAAATATTTTATTTTTTGGGATGTCACATCTGATTTCAATGACTTCTTTGTGTGGGTTTTATTGATTATTATGAAAAGATTGTGGTTTTATCTTATGTCCATTATCCCTTTAGTCATCGGTCCTTTCCTGAGCAGGCGGCCAGAAGTCGAATCGACGGTCGTCACTTCGGTGTTTAAAGACCTATAGATTAAAATGTCCTTCTTTTATGTGCATGGATGATAAGTGAAGGATAATAATTTGTCCTACTGTCTATCCCTTAATTATGTTTTAGTTAATTGATTCATGGCTGGATGTTTAGTCTTTGCATCTTCTTCTTTGACGTGTATTGTGAATGATAAACCTCTGAGTTGAATGACAGTCCCTTGGAGAACCCAACTTTTGATTTCAATGACTTCTATGTGTGGGTTTTATTGATTATTATGAAAATATTGTGGTTTTATCTTCTGTCACTTATCCCTTTAGTCATCAGTCTATGCCTGAGAGTTGGCCAGGAGTTGGATCGACGGTCATCACTTCGGTGTTTAAAGACCTACAGATTCAAATGCCTTACTTTTTTATCCATGGATGATGAGTGAAGGATAAGAATTTTCCATGATATCTATGGACCCCTTACTTATCTTTGAGTTGATTGATTCATGGTTGAATTTCTAGTCTTTGCACCTTCTAATGAGGGAGTACCTCTGCGGCTTGATTGATTAAAACTTCTATTTATCTCTACGTTTTTAATTTCTTGAACTTGTGTACATCTCTAGATTTTTATTGATAAAATTTGGATTGTGGATAAACATTGAGGAGAGATGTCAACATGGGATTCTCCAAACATTCCTCGCAAATGCTATAGGTATTCTCAATAAGGAAGAACAAGAACTCCTTCTTCGACTGAGACTCTGAGTGAGCAACAATAATCTCATCGGTGGAGATTTTTAAACGAGTTTGTAAATAGATCAACTATAGAACCTTCTCAAGCCAGTGATATGGATGCATCCTTCTTAGATAGGTTGCATATCCATACTTCTACACTTGATAATGTAGGGAACACCTTTGCACAAGAGATTATTTATGGTAAGTTTCTTAAATTTTGTTTATTTTTGTTGAATTTTTTTGTATTTAAATTTATCTGAGGTTAAATCTTGAAGTTACTTTCAAATGTGTGTGTAGACAATCAATTTAGAGAAAGGGTTGACAATGAGAGTGGTTGTCACGAAGATTCAAATGTCGGTGTAGAGGGTGAAGGTGGATTGAGGAGGCCGTGTTATCAAGAAACAGAAGATTCAATGCCTACGTCCACCTATCCTTTAGATGTTGGTGATGAACTTCCTTGGGAAGGGAATACTGAAGCAATGATGCTTGAGCGATGCTCAGGTGTTAAAAAGAGGTTGGAAAATGATTTGGTGATGCAGGAGAATCTCTCCACGTCAACCAGCCATCCACATCAACGGTTTCAAGTAACATGCTGAAGAGAGGCGCAGCCCTTGTTTTTCAAATTGAATTTGAATGAATGTAATTAAATGTTTTAGGTTGTTGAGCCATGAGGCCATTCTTTGCACAGGCGTAGAGTAGGAATGCCTTTAATGCTTGAAGGCTGAGATCTAGATCCAGATGGTGGACTAGACAACCCATTCAATGCCATTGAATAGGGTAGGTGAGATTGGAGGGAAGAGCTCGAAGAGCCCCCTCATGTAAAAGATCAATTACGATCTCATTTTGTGGTAGTGGTAATAGTCAAGAGAGCAAAAGAGCAAGAGTTGAGACTCTGTTAAAGTATGAGCTTGAGAACAACCTTGTAAACAGGCATTGCCATTAATATAATCCAGAGCAATTTTTATTGCATGGATTCTGTGTTGTCTGAATGTCTTTTGTGTGTTCTATTTATGATGTGAATGTATGTTGTAGGTTTGCATTTGCAGGGAGTTGTTTGATTTTCAGGCTTGAGAGGTTCTTTGTGGTTTCATGCCAGGAGGGCCTGACAGAGTACTGCGGTCTCTGAATACCAGTGCATAGATGCACTTCTGAACTCTGTGGATTTAGACAAAGGCATGGCAAGTGGGCACAAGAGCTGAAATCATCAACTCGGGGAAGTTATTTGAGGTTGTTGAACACCTCAGAAGGTAAGGCTGTGGAGAAGAACACAGTTGCAGACAGAAACTCTCTTTGGGTTCTGTGAAGCTCTGCCAAATGGGCATTGAGCCAGTGCAAGGAGTGCATAGAAGAAGAACTCTGTTGTGAGTTTAGAAGAAGAAAAAAGCTCTGAGGAGTTCTATACAACTCTGCCAAGAGGGCATTGAGTCAATGTGCAGATAGGCATAGGGAGAGAACTCTTTGAGTTTTGAAAATTGAAGAAGAATCCAAGGAGAAGGATATTCGCAGGGTTGCTAAAAACCTTGAAAGACTCAACAATAGGTTGCTTGAGCTAAGGATTGTCAGGAGGGAATCCAAGTTATCCATCTGAAGGAGAAGGGAAAAAGGATAAAATCCCTTAGAGGGATGAGTATCTGAAAGCTCATAAGAGATAGCACTGTGTGTGCGAAGACTCTGTAAGGAGTGCAGAAGTCACATAACTCTTTGAAGGGTTCAGGGTTCCCTAGAGCTCGGGAGAAGTAGCACTTTTATATGCGCAGGTGAGGACTCAGGTCGAAGAGCTCACAGGTAAAGGAGAACAAAGGTCGAGGCCTTTGAACATTGGAATTTTTCCAAGTGTTAGTAGAAAGTGTGCCAAAGCTTAGGAGGAGCAATAGCTGCCATTGGATGCTCTGAGGAGATCAATAGCTGTCATCGAATGCTCCAAAGAGATTTGGATCGTTGAAGGTTTCCACGTCCAGGAGGCAGTGGAGGAGGAGTGCATAGGAGAGTTGATCTGAACCGTCAGATCTTGAGTGAACAACCGTCAGCCGTTAGATATGACAGGAGATGCATGGGGGTTAAACCTTCATGAACAACAGAGAAAGAGTCCTGAAGGAGTCGCATTGGGATTTCGACAATCAGGAGTTCGGGAGTCCTGAGGAAAAGAGGTCGGGACACTCGACATCAGAAGTTCAGAAAAGGAGAGATCATATTTGAGCCGTCCATCTGAGGAGGACAGGTGGGAGTGATCGAAGGATCGACAGAAGTGCCGAAGAAGTCTAAGCACAGGCTTCGCGAACTCGAAAGTTCGCAAGGTGAGAGCCCAAAGGTTGGGTGCTCCAAGTCACAAAGTTGTGAAATCACGAGGAGTGGAGATAGCCATTGGATCCAGGTCGAGGGAGGATCGTTGGATCAATAATCTCATCGCACATTTCATGCATTCAGAGGATAGGAGTTCGATACTTTTGTTCTGAAAGTCTCGAAGTCGCGAAGTTGCGATAGGGAGTAACAAGGAGTTCAGGATCTCAGCACTTTGGGTGTCCGGATACAAAGGAGGCAGTGCTTGGGAAGCGAAGTCGCGAACTGCTAAAAGCCGGGAATGAAGGAACACGTGGAAGAACCAGAAGGTGGGGCCCATGTGGTTGACAGGTGGACACGCGTCACCTGGAGAAAGGAGTCAACACTCCGTTGACTTCTCGTGTCTTAGGGATTCACGAGATAAGAGCATGGGAGCTCGATGCCGAAACTCGTGAAGTGGCGAGTTGCGAGAAGTGAGAAGGGAGGTCAACCCTCACTGAATTTCAAGTCTCAGAGGTTTGCACTGGAGGAGCACGAAGGCTCAACCCTTCAACTTGCGAAGTCGCGAAGTTGCGATGGGAGCTAGCGCTTAGCCTAGCCGGTGGACACGCGCGGAGGGCACTGACAAGGAGGATCTATACCCATTTCGTGATCTCGGGTATCGCAATATTGGGAAGGAAGAGTTAGGAGCTTCGACTCACGAACTCGCGAGATAGCGAGGTTTCGACAAGGACTTTGAGAATAGGCCTTGGTCATAGCGTTGTGGTCGCTCAGAGGAGGTGAAGCTTGCACCAAGTTCTGTATGCACATGTGGAGCTTCCGAAAAGGAACTGTGGATTGATAACTGGAGATTCCAACAAGGAATCGAAAGAGTCGCTTTGTTTCAGGAAAGCAATTGAATGATCCTGAGAGAGAACTTCACCCTGAGGGTCAGAAGGGGGTCTGCATCATTTGGTATCAGAGCTCGGATTCTGTTTGTATATTTCATATAGGAGGAGAAAGAAGGAGACAGAATGTTGAAACTCTGTAAGGATTGTTTATAGGTAGGAAACAATCAAGAAGATAGTTAGGAAGACTGTAGAAGAGGCTAGAAACACTGAGGTGTGCAGAGTGACAACAACAGGTTTGTCAGGAGGGTAGATAGATAGACAGCAAGATGGTTATTGAAGGCCGTAGACATGTTGGAAGGAAAAACGCAGAGCTAATGAGAAAAGAAAAAATAGATGAAGAGCTCGATGATATAAGGGTGGAGATAGAAAATCTTGCATTGCGGATGTAGTAGAATGCAAGGTCAAGATGGGTATATGAATGGCCCATGAAGACGAAAGTAAAATGGCTAGTCAAGGAGTTGATGGCTAGAAGACAACATAGGCTGTTAAGAGGATGGTTGAGGCATGCTGAAAACCTCAATGGACCAGAGAATATGGTTCAGATATGTGAACCAGAGACTGGGAGAAGCCTCATTAGTGAGGATGAATTGGGATCAGATGAAGATCTCAAGGACTGCTAGGAGGGCAGCCCAAAAATTCCCAATTGCCAGGAGGGAAAGGAGTTGATATTTCTACAGGATCTCACAGACTGTCATGAGGATAACCGGGGAATTTCACATTGCCAGATGGGCAATGGATCGAGATCACTGTGGGATCTCATGGACTACCAGGAGGGCAACAAAAAGTTTCCAATTTTCCATATGGGCATGGGAATAGAGATGGGACTATCTGAAAGTCTCATGGACTCAGAGGTGAGTTTGACTCAGCAAGGGGTGTTGATGAAGATGGGATCAGTTGATCTCATAGTCTACCAGGGAAGCAACAAATAAGTCCCATATTGCCAGGTGGGCAGGGATAAGCAGATGAGGCTACGTGAGGGTCTCAGAAACTCGTAAGTGAGTTTGAATAAGCCTGAGGAGATGATAGAGAAGACGAGCTCAGAGTTGGATTTCGATCAGCAGATGCAGCTGACAGAAGAGGAGGATCTGAGGAATCTTCTAATGATTGGAGGAATTCAGATATTCCTGCCACATAGCCCAGAGGAGGCCAAAGTCTGTGTTGGAGATGAAGCAACAACAGCAAGAGAAAGATAGCCAATTGAGACTGTAAAATAAGAATTGGACCAGGTATTTGAGACTGCCCAAGCAAAAGAAGAAGATGACCATTCTGAGGAATGGCTCAATACTTTCAGCCAGGAAGCTGAAAAGATTGCATCATTTGATATTGTAGAAGCAGAAGAAGAAGAGGTAGATGACATGAGTTTTGTTGATCTGCGTGAACAGATTGAAGCCCTGGAGAGAAGGGTGATAGTGCAAGGCATGCACATCCAGCAAGTGAGGTTGGAAATAGATGAAGAGGATGGCATGGGAGATCATAGTGAACTTCCCATTTGTAGCAAAATTTTGTAGCCGAGGAGACTGCATGAGCAGAGCCAACCACTGGAGCAGCTGAACGAAGAAATCGAGAAGATCAGGAGGCTGATGGTAGAGTCAAAAAAGACTACCAGCAAGGAGGAGATGGGTAGAAAAGTAGCAGCAACAATGCAACAGAAGCAACAACAGCAGGGAGATGGAGCAGATGAACAACTCCAAAAATTTGTTTGGGATCTAGGAGGATTTCCACAGCCGAGAGTGGAAGCTCATGAGCAAGAGCTCATGAATTTTGTAGCTGAGGAGTATGATGTAGGAGAATCTCTCCATGTCAGCCATCCAGCCAGCCAACCACGTCAGTGGTTTCAAATAGCGTGTTGAAGAGAGGCGCAACCCTCATTTTTCAAATTGAATTCGAATGAATGTAATTAAATGTTTTAGGTTGTTGAGCTGTGAGGCCTTGCTTTGCACAGGCGTAGAGTAGGAAGGCCTTTAATGCTTGAAGGATGAGATCTAGATCTAGATGGTGGACTAGACAGCCCATTCAATGCCATTGAATAGGGTAGTTGAGATTGGAGGGAAGAGCTCGAAGAGCCCCCTCATGTAAAAGATCAATTATGATCTCATTCTGTGGTAGTGGTAATAGTCAAGAGAGCAGAAGAGAAAGAGTCGAGACTCTGTTAAAGTCTGAGCTCAAGAACACCCTTGTAAACAGGCATTTCCATTAATATAATCCAGAGCAGTTTTTCCTGCATGAATTATGTGTTTTGTGAATGTCTTTTGTGTGTTCTATTTATACTGTCAATGTATGTTGTAGGTTTGCATTTGCAGGGAGTTGTTTGATTTTTAGGCTTGAGAGCTTCTTTGTGGTTTCATGCTAGGAGGGCGTGACAAAGTACTGCAGTCTTTGAATCCCAGTGCATGGATTCACTTCTGAACTCTGTGGATTCAGACAAAGGAGTGCCAAGAGGGCACAAGAGCTGAAATCATCAACTCAGGGAAGGTCTTTGAGGTTGCGGAACACCTCAGAAGGTAAGGTTGTGGAGAAGAACACAGTTGCAGACATAAACTCTCTTTGGGTTCTGTGAAGCTCTACCAAGTGGGAATTGAGCCAGTCAAGGAGTGCACAGAAGAAGAACTCTTCTATGAGTTCAGAAGAAGACAAAATCTTTGAGGAGTTTTGTACAACATTGCCAGGAGGGAATTGAGTTAGTGTGCAGATAGGCACAGGGAGAGAACTCTTTGAGTTCTAAAAATTGAAGAAGAATCCAAGGAGAAGGATCTTCGCAAGGTTGCTAAACACCCTGAAGGACTCAAAAATAGGTTGCTTCAGCTAAGGATTGTCAGGAGGGCATCCAATTTCTCCATCTGAAGGAGAAGGGAAAAAGGATAAAATCCCTTAGAGGACTGAGTATCTGAAATCTCAGAAGAGATAGCACTATGTGTGCAAAGATTCTGTAAGGAGTGCAGAAGTTAGATAACTCTTTGAAGGGTTGGGGTTACCTAGAGCTCGAGAGAAGCATGGTTTTTATACATGCAGGTGAGGACTCAAGTCGAAGAGCTTGTAGGTAAAGGAGAACAAAGGTCGAGGCCTTTGAACATTGGAATTTTTCCAAGTGTTTCCAGAAAGTGCGCCAAAGCTTAGGAGGAGAAATAGTTGTCGTTGGATGCTCCAACGATATCAATAGCTGTTGTTGGATGCTCTTAAGAGATCTAGACTATTGAAGGTTTCCATGTCCAGGAGGCAGTGCAGGAGGAGCGCACAGGAGAGATGATCTGAACCATCAGATCTTGAGCGAACAACCATCAACCGTTAGATCTAACAGGAGATGCATGGGGGTTAAACCTTCATGAACAGCAGAGCAAAAGTCCTAAAGGAGTCGCATCGGGATTTTGACATTCTGGAGTTCGGAAGTCCTGAGGACAAGAGGTTGGGACACTCAACATCAGAAATCCCAAAAAGGGGAGATCAGATCTGAGCCGTCCATCTGAGGAGGAAAGGTGGCAGTGATCGAAGGATCGACAAAAGTGCCCAAGAAGTCTGAGTGTAGGCTTCACGAACTTGGAAATTCACAAGGTGAGAGCCCAAAGGTTGGGTGCTCCAAGTCACGGAGTTGCGAAATCGTGAGGAGTGGAGATAGCCATTGGATCTAGGTCGAGGGAGGATCATTGGATCAAGAATCTCATCATTCATTTCGCACATTCAGAGGATAGGAGGTCGATACTTTTGTTCCAAAAGTCTCGAAGTCGCGAAGTTGCGATAGGGAGTAATGAGGAGTTCAGGATCTCGGCACTTCGGGTGTCCGGATACAAAGGAGGCAGTGCTTGGGAAGCGAAGTCGCGAACTGCTGAAAGCCGGGCACGAAGGAACACATGGCAGAATCACAAGGTGGGTCCCATGTGGTTGACAGGTGGACACAAGTTGCCTGGAGAAAGGAGTCAACACTCCGTTGACTTCTCGTGTCTCATGGATTCGCGAGATAAGAGCACGGGAGCTCAACGCTGAAACTCGCGAAGTGGCGAGTTGCGAGAAGTGCGAAGGGAGGTCAACCCTCACTAACTTTCAAGTCTCGAAGGTTTGCACTAGAGGAGCACAGAGGCTCAACCCTTCAACTTGAAAAGTCGTGAAGTTGCGACGGGATCTAGCGCTTAGCCTCGCCGGTGGTCACGTGTGGAGGCCACTGACAAGGAGGAGCTAGACACATTTTGTGATCTTGGGTATTGCAAGATTGAGAAGGAAGAGTTGAGAGCTTCGACTCAAGAACTCGCGAGATCGCGAGGTTGCAACAAGGACTTTAATAATAGGCCTTGGTCATAGCGTTGTGGTTGCTCGGAGGAGGTGAAGCTCGCGCCAAGTTCTGTACACATAGGTGGAGCTTCCGAAAAGGACCCGTGGATCGATAACTGGAGATTCCAGCAAGGAATCGAAAGAGTCGCTTCGGCTCAGGAAAGTGATTGAACGATCCTGAGAGAAGACTTCGGGCCGAGGGTCAGAAGGGGGTATGCATAATTTGGTGGTCTTGGAACTCTCTCAAGAGAGAAAACAAAGTTTTCAAATTGTTTTACATTCATTGGAAAACTTTATGGATGCATATCAGAAGATGGGGCCAACCAGTGATAGTTTTGTCGATATAATGAGGTAGCGAAAGTCAGAGGTGATGGGTTATGATAAATGAGAGGCAGTAACAAATAAAGTTTCAAAAGAAGACTCCATTTCCATGTTCAATTTCAAAGAGGCCCTAAAGCGGAAGATGTTGAAGGTGCAATATTTTAACCACTCGGACATTGCAGGACATCTGTACATGTAACATCCTTCTCTTGCACGCTGAAAGAACTTATTCTTTGAGGCCACTTGCTCGCAAGTGATCCAGATTTTATGCTTTTAAAACATTGATTTTGATTATGAGGCATTATGGGTTGATGACATGTTGTTTTATTGCATTGACATAGACAGGTGCTATGGACTCGGTTTTACTGAGTGTGCAGGATCTTGGACCTCGAGGATGCAGAGGCATCAATGAAACCACTTGGACTTCGTATCGATTCGGGGAGTATACCATTGGGTTTTGATTGTTTTATATGTGATATTAGTGCATATGATTAGATGATATGATATGGATATATTCTGACATGATTCGTTGATGATGCATGCTAATGATATCTTGCCGACCAGACTCACATGTGGAGTAAAGGGGTCACACACGACAACCAGAGAGGTTGAAGGAGAGGTGTGGACAGAAGCCCTGCCACAGCCTATTAGCAATCTCGTCGTGGCTCGAACTATAGGTTAACGATTACCTAGTTTGAGAGGACCCACGATGTCGTGAGGGAAGACTAAGATAGTCACTTAGAATGATTCTAAGGGGTGCACAATAAGGTGGGGGCCTTATTCCTTAGATGCCCTTAGTCTCCCACAAGTTCACCTAGCGGATTATTGACTCCAGGGGTTTATGATGTCTACCAAGTCAGTCAAGAGGTGAGTAGCACCCTTGGAGCACGTGGTGCATCCTGAAGGACACGTCGCATAAGGGAAACAAATGAGGTGAGTGGCGCCCTTAGGACACGTGGTGTGTCCTGAAGGGCACGTCGTGCAAGGGAAACATATGAGGTGAGTGGCACCCTTGGAGCACCTAGTGTGTCTTGAAGAGCACGTCACACTATTAATGATAAATAAATGAACCCAGAAGGCCTTAGGACTAATAATGAGATAAGAATTTTAAAACAGGATCCCTAATAAAATATCGCCCCCGAAATTTAAAGTCTAGGTCTAAATTATACTAGTGGAAAATTTTTCTCTATCCTTTTAACAAAAAAAATAAATAAAAATATATATATATATATATATATATAAATAATATATTTATAAAAA
>ML783507.1:703240-721765 GCA_009831015.1 Picea engelmannii
GGAAAAGGTAAATTCCACACCTACCATTTTGAGTTCTAAATCAAAAGGGGAAAGAGGAAATCTAAAACAATTAGGAAACTAGGAAAAATAGGGAAACATAAAAAGAAAAGGGAAACACAAGGGAAAAAGCAGAAAGTCAAACCTAGTAAGGTATCTACCATTTAAGAACTTTCTAATTTTAAACTAAACTAGCAAATTAATAGTGGGGAAAGTCATTAAAAACTGTAAGAGAATTTGGGGACATCTAGGAGCGAATCTAGGAGTGATTCTTGGTGGGTGAGGGAAATAAGGGTAATTAATTAATTAAAGAAATTAATTTATGGAGGAATGAAGGGGATGTGTGACACTTGTACGGGGAGGAATTTTTAGGAATTGATTTTTAAACATTAATTTAAATGGGATTTTGGGAAGGTAAAGGGGTTCGAAACTGTATATAATGGAGGGAGGAGAAGGATGGAGCAGTCTTTTTTTTGGTGTAACATTACGTTGCAGAAATATCTACTTGACTAACTTAGCTTCTGGGAGTTGGGATACCCAGCTAGGTGAGGAGTGGTAGCTTAGCCTTGCGAGGCGAGTTGGGAGCTAGGTAATTGTATGGTTAGCGTGTGTGGCCCCTTTGTGGCTCAGGGGGATAAGGGGTAAGAAGAGTACACCTAGCATTAGATGGGAGGTACCGGTGAGGTCTCGTCGGTCAACAAGAGAGAGTTTCATGGAGCACATGGGACTTCAACTTAGAGAGGGTGATCAGGCAATGGTACACTTTCTTCATTTTTTATGGTAGATTTTTGTAGGATTTATGCTTGGGATATGCTTGTTAATTTGGTAGGTATACTAATTGTCTAGATTGTTGATTAAAATTTTTATAGCCTAGATCGATGATTGATTGACTCCCATGGCCTTTATTTCCCCTATGTCTTGACCGCCCTATGGTGTATTGATTGTGACCATTGTGGTTCTTTTCCCTTCGTCCCTAGCTCATCAGTCCTCGCCTGAGCAGTCGGCCAAGAGCCTGATCTGTGATCGTCGCTTCGACATTAATAGACCTATGGATCTCAACGCCCTGCTTTTATGTGAGAGGATGATGAGCGAAGGACGAACATATCAGTCGTCTACCTCCATTGTTGTCCTTAGCTGATTGGATCCTTTCGGTTCTCTTACTATTGTCTACATTTTGTATTGGTATTCTGACAATGGAAAAGCGAATTGATTCATGTCTCCATTTTGTATTGGTATTCTGGCAATGGAAAAACAAATTGACTCATGTCTGCATTTTTTATTGGTATTTTGGCAATGGAAAAACGAATTGAGTCATGTCTGCATTTTGTATTGGTATTCTGGCAATGGAAAAATGAATCGATTCATGTCTGCATTTTTTATTGGTATTCTGGCAATGGAAAAATGAATTGATTCATCTCTGCATTTTGTATTGGTATTTGGGCAATGGAAGAACAAATTGATTCATGTCTGCATTTTGTATTCGTATCCTGGAAACGAAAAAACATTTTTTTTATTTAAAAGTTGCCAGAGATTGTCGTTTAAAATGCCCATGTTTTTTCTTTCAAATGAGACAGAGATTGTTGTGTTAAATGCCCACGTTTTTGCTTTCAAATGAGACAGAGATTGCCATTTAAAATTTTCCCACATTTTTTCTTTAAAATGAGATTGAGTTTGCTATTTTAAATGCCCACATTTTTGCCTTCAAATGAGACTGAGATTGCTATTTTAATTGCCCACATTTTTGCCTTTAGATGAGAATGAGGTTACTATTTTAAATGCCCACGTTTTTTCTTTCAAATGAGACTGAGTTTGCTATTTTAAATGCCCACATTTTTTCTTTCCAATGAGACTGAGATTGCCATTTTAAATGCCCACATTTTTTCTTTCAAACGATGGAATGAGTTGTTGTTAAATGCCCACGAATTGCCATTAAATGGAAGCCTGTGCTTGTTGAGGTTTGGCACAAGGATTCACCATTAACTGTGAATGCATTTTTCTGCTGGTGTGACCACATTTTTTATCCTTTAAATGGTTGACTGCGATTGCTAGATTGGACACCATTTTCCCTTAAATGTTGCCTGTGTTTTACTGTTAATTGCCATGTTAATTGCAATATTAAATGCTATATTATTGCCATATTAATTGCCAGGATAATTTGTTACAGTGAGTTAATGGACAACATATTCCTTCTTAATGATATATTAATTGTGTTGTTACAATTATATTAATTGCCTTGTTAATGTTATATTGATTGTTACTATTACATTAATTTCCTTGTTATTGATTTACTAATGGTTATGTTAATTAAAACGTTAATCGCATTGTCATTGCTATATTACTCGTTATGACAACAGTTATGTAAATTGCCTTGTTACTGATGAATTAACTGTCATGTTAATTGTTACGTCAGTTGCATTTTTTTTCTATAATAATTGTCATGTAACTGTGATGTTGTTGCCTTGTTAGATTGCTAAAACGACGTTATTAGTTGGTGGTTTCCTTCTCAATATTAATGACAACTAGTATTGTTAGTTTGGTCAATATAGTAGTCTACATGCTAAGATTAATTTCTCATAAGTGTTTTAAAGGAATCATTCTACTTTAGGATTGTAAATGTTGTTATTTAAGTTAATGTCTAATTGGATGGAGAATTTGGATTAACATAGACTTGACCGATTAGGTTGTGTTAAAGATTAAAATTCGATTGGTAAGTAAGGAATGGATTGCAAATTTTTGACTTATTGGATTGAATTTTAATTAAGGATAGAGGTCATTTATAATTATGGTTTTAGTATTGACCAGTTAGATTTTCCAAATTAATTATATTAATGTTTATTTAGCTGAAGATTTATTGTCTAATTGTAACTTGACATGCCTCGTTAGAATGGAACCCTTGTAAAAATTGAATGTAATCATAGACGAGTTAGACTGGGTGATTGGTGGGGACGGGGATGATGTTGTGTGGGCTGGTGTCACCCCTTGTCTTCGTCCTCTTATGTCTCATCAACATTTGTGTGGGGTAGGTATAGTCTCCTAGTCAGTATTTGTTTCCTAGTGCATCAGAGTTTTTTTTGAGTCTTGGTCCCTTTTGTTTTGTGCCAGGGTTATTGACACACCTCTCATCTAGGGACGTCATGGTGATTGTTGAGGGGATCATGGCAGGTCCTATGGGTTAGCGGTGAATGATAGCTTGGTCAGAGTCGATGCCTACCATGTGAGTGTGGATGAGCATCATATGTTTACCTGGGCGCATGCGTTGGTTCTCACGCATTGAGATTCTAGTCTTGTTCTTCAACGTCGTTATATTGGGAAGGGGAAGTGGTCCCTTAGCTTGTAGGTGTGTCTTGTTTTGTCGGGCAGTTAGTCATTGCCTCTGGTTATTCTGTGCCTATTTTGCCTGGTTTCCCTTGTGCCTGTGCATGGTGTTGTAGTTGCTTGTTGCCTGGGTTGCATGCTTTTGTTCATCGTCTGTGGTGTGGTCAAAATTTTGTCGTTGTTTCCTTATTTCCCCTTAATTCTTAAAAACAAAAAAAAAAAATGGCTTCACCTGTGGCCATAACACTGGGGTTTTTACATGTGGTATCGGAGTGGGGTTCAACCCGCGACATAGGATCACTACATCTTTTGTTGATAAGATTTTATTATGATGTTGCTAATTAATTTGACTTCTATTCATGCAGGTAATCATTGTTAGAGGACGTCATGGATGCAGACGACAGGGTGTTAGGGGACGAGGCACGACGCCTCCAGTAGAATCCATGCCTGAGGGGTCTAACCCATAGGGAGATGAACATGTTATCGGGTAGGAGAAGATAGCAGTAGGTGATATGGTTGGATTGATGAGATCTTTTCAATGCATGTCTGAGGCACTGATTTTCCATTTGGACAGAGATGAGGACAGAGAGTTGGCACCCCCTGAGGGTCCACTGCGCACTCCATTTGGTACTGGTAGCATTCATTGTGAACTCGAGAAGGTTAAATTTCCTTAGTTCTTTGGTGTCCCGGACAACACAACCGCCAAGGCATGGTTGGAGAATATGGCGATGTGCTTTTCACTTTGCGACTATACCTCCAACATGAAGGTCTGCATAGTGGTATTTCAACTGAAGGGGAACACTCCTATATGGTGGAAGATGCTCCTGCCACAACTGAACATGGTCTTCGAACACATGTCATGGGAATTGTTTGAGGAGTGATTCCAAGATGTTAATGTTTATTCCATTATTATAGTTCTTTGCATTTCAATAGATAATAGCAACATAACAAGATCACTGAGAAATACACATTCACAAGAGACACAACATTTATCCTGGGAAAACCTCTAGGGGAAGAAAACCCAACAAAACTTCCTTAATATAGATAGCCAATACAATGCCAAGAGATCTCTATGCTAAAACGAAAAGTTCTCTCCAAGATATGTGCCACTCTCTCTCTCCTTTGCTGCTAATAGATCAGAACTTGTCTCTCAAACTGAGCAAGTGAGTTTTGATCAAATGAGGCACTAGCCTCCTTTATTTATACAAGTTTTGGCACGTGTGAAGTGTCTCTTCACTGGCAGGGCCGACTTCTCAATCTGGGTGGTTAAACCCATCTTTACTATATTTCTGGGTCTCTTAATTAACTACTGCGGCTGACTTCTTATTCTGCCTATTACAATTGTCTTTTGACCAATCTACAAAAGGGGATTTGGTCCTATTAAAATATTCGACATGATCAATCCACAATGGGGATTGATCCTATGAATAAAATATCAATAATAATAAGAATACTCTTTGCAGTTAAATTATTTCAACACTCCCCCTTAACAAGAAGGGTATTCTTCAGTAGCATCATGCGAGAGAGAGAGGACAACATCATCAACAACATCCGGTGGGAGGACATCATCATCAATATCATCTTGGTTGGCGTATCTATAAATCATCAAAAGTTTTCTTCATCAGCAACATCGTCATTCTCGAAAGAATGCCATCATCATATGCATCAATATGTATCAGTATAAAAAAAAAATGATACCTCATCACAGCACTAGGTTGGCCCATCATAGTACTAGACTGGCTCTATGTCACAACTGTTAAGTTGGTAGCTCAGTACAAGTCACATCTTGCTTTACGTCTAACAACTAGGTCAGAAGCAAGGTATACATCATCCTTCTTTATGTCTAACAATTGGGTTAGAAGAAAGGAACACATCATCTTTCTTTACGTCTAACAACTAGGTCAAAAGCAAGGAACACATCATCTTGCTTTACATCTAACAACTAGGTCAGCAGCAAGGAATCATCTTGCTTTACGTCTATTAGTGAGGTCAGAAGCAAGGAACACACATCATCTTGCTTTACGTCTAACAGTGAGGTCAAAAGCAATGAATCATCTTGCTTTACATCTAACAGTGAGGTCAGAAGCAAGGAACACACACATCATCTTGCTTTACATCTAACAGTGAGGTCAAAAGAAACGAATCATCTTGCTTTACATCTAACAGCGAGGTCAGAAGAAAGGAATCATATATACTCCCCCTTTCAGGGAGGGTCCTTTCAGACTATACCAATCTTATCTTGAAAGTGTTCAAACTTTACACGAGATAGAGGTTTGGTCAACACATCAACAACCTGTTCATCCGTGCTAACATACAGGAGCTTCAAGGCACTTCTCTGCACCATGTCATGGATGTAATGATAGTGAATCTCTATGTGCTTCGACCTGTCATGGAATACAGGATTCTCTATCATCTTTATGCAGCTCTGGTTGTCACACAGGATCGTGGTTGCTTCCATCTCTAGGTCAAATAGACCAGTCAACAAATTTCGAAGCCATATATCTTCGCAGCTAGCAGAAAATGTGGCAATGTACTCTGCTTCCACTGTGCTGAGAGAAATACTGGATTGCTTCCTACTCTGCCACGAAATCATTGCTGACCCCCAACTAAAAAAACATCCGGAAGTGTTTTTTTTGTCAGCAACGCTTCCTAGCCAATCTGAATCAGTGTATCCACTCAATGTCAAATTATGATCTCCATCATAACTGAGACCATAATCTATCATACCTTTAAGGTACCTCATCACATGTTTTACAGCCACTAGGTGAACATGTCTGGGCTCTACCAGAACTTGATTCAAGGTGGTCACGGAAAAATAAATGTTTGGTCTAGTGTTCGTCAGGTACATCAATGATCCAATAATATGTCTGTATAGTGTGTCATCAATCAAATCTGACGAAGTATTGACCAGTAGCTTCAGCTTCACTTCCATGGGTGTATTCATGGGTTTTCTTCCAGTATGTCGAATCTCTTTAAGATCTCGACCATTTACTTCCCTTGGTTAAGGAAGATCCTCTCTCAACTCTACCATACCTCAAGACTTAAGAAATAATGAATTAAGCCAAGGTCTTTCATTTCAAATTCTGAGGCAAGCCTCCTTTTACATTCAACGATGAGCTTTTCTTCTCCAGTTAAGAATAGGTCATCCACATATAGCAGTAAGATTACTAGCTCATTATCCATAATTTTGAAGTAGAGATTTGAGGCTGCTTTACACTTGGTAAATCCTAAGCTTATCAAGAAACTATCTATACATCCATACCAAGCTCTAGGAGCTTGCTTCAATCCGTATAAGGCTTTCTTCAATCTGCACACATGAGACTTCCTGTCTTCAACCTCAAATCCTTGAGGTTGCTCTATATACACTTCCTCTTCGATGACACCGTTTAGGAAAGCTGTCTTTACGTCCATCTGGTGCAGCTTCCACTTCATCTTAGTTGCAAGAGCTATGATGGTCTTGATCAAAGTGTATCTGGCCACAAGAGTGAATGTCTCTTCATAGTCAATGCCTTCCTTTTGGGAAAATCCACGAGAAACAAATCTTGCTTTATATTTCTAAATACTTCCAGCAGCAGCATGTTTTATTTTGAAGAGCCATTTTGATGATACCACATACTTACTTTTTGGTCTTGGAACTATTTCCCATACATCGTTCTTTATTATGGATTGTTATTCCTATGTCATGGCATCTGCCTATTCCTTCTTTTGAATGCCTTATTCAAAGCAGGTAGGCTCCTCATCTAGGAGATCACACATCAAAGCCGTGTAACTGGAGAATGGCTTTGGTATTTTCACCTGTCTCGAGGTTCCTTCTAGAACACCATACTTCTCTCCATATTGAATAAGCTCTCTTGCCCAAGCAGGCTTTCTTTTATGGGAGAAGGTCATTTGAGGAGGTTCTTGAACTTTTGTTACATCACGGTCTTCAAGAGTTTCCTCATCAAGGGAAGTTACAACTTCCCTCACTAGTTCTGTAGCTCTGGGAACTTCCCTCACATATTCTGTAATCCTGGGAATTACTGGTTCCTCTTCATATACTTCTTCAAGCTGGCATCTTTTTGATTTCTTAAGTGTTGCTTCTTCATCAAAGGCCACATCCCTGCTGATATCAATGTGGCAGTGACCTAGTATGTATATTCTCAAGGCCTTGGAGACCTCACAGTATCCCACAAATATTCCCTTCTTTTCGTAGGGTTCCATCTTGTTTCTCTTCTCTTTCAGAATGTGTATGAAGACTGGGCAGCCAAATATTTTGAGATGGATTACCTCTGGCTTCTTTTCGGTGAACATCTCTTCCAGGGTCTTGAACCCAAGTGCATTATGGGATAATCGGTTATACACGTAAACAATCTCCATTGCTACTTCTGACCATAAGCACATAGGGAGATCTTGATCATGGATCATAGTCTTCACAGATTCCATAATTGTTCTGTTCTTCCTTTCAGCTACACCATTTTGTTGAGGATTATAGGGAGTAGTGAGTTCCCTTTTGATCCCAACATCTCTGCAGAAGTTCACAAACTCTTTTGAGGTATATTCTCCTCCATTATCTGACCTGACTATTTTAATCTTCCTTTCAGAAAGGTTCTCTATCAAGGCTTTGAATTCCTTGAATTTGTTGAATACTTCATCTTTAGATTTCAAGAAATATATCTAGGTCTTGTGAGAATAGTCATTAATGAATGATACATAGTATACATACCCGCTAATGGAGGATGATGGCATTGGGCCACACACATCTGAATGAATGAGTTCTAGTACTCCTTCTGCTTTGTTTTCCCTCTTTGGAAAAGGGTTCTTGATATTCTTCCCTTGCGCACATCCATTGCATATGCCTTCCTGATCACCCTTGAGTTCTAGTAAAACTGTGACAGCTTTTCATATGTATGGTAGCGCCTTGTAGTTGATGTGGGCCAATCTTCTATGCCAAAGTTCACATGAGTTCTCAATGGCATGGGTCATGGCAATCTATGGGTGACCCTCTAGCTTATATAATCCATTTTCTTCATTTCTAATGATGATTGCTTCATTTATGGTTTCTCCTCTAGCCCACAGAAGAACTTCTCCATATATAAATGAAACTCTATATCCTTTCTTGTCTAAAGCTGATATGGAAAGTAAGTTCTTCTTCAAGCCTGGTACATAGAGAACGTCCTTCATATTTATTGATTTTTCTGAATCTAGCTTGTAGTTTGATTCTCCCACTCCCTTGATGGGATATTGGTAATCATCTCCAAGTGTTACTTTTTGAGAAAAAATATTTTCTGAAATACAAGAGAGAGTATTTCTCTTACAAATCATGTGCTTTGATGCACCACTATCAATGAGCCATGTGTCCTCTCCAGGTGTTACCGATCCTGAGAGGGTCGAGATCAAGACATGGTCCTTGATCATCTTTGTAGGTGGCTCTTCATCTTCAACTATGTGGGCATGTTGTCTCTTATGTTTCCTCTTATATTCTTCTCATCTGACTGGACAAGAATTCGCCCTGTGTCCCATATTATCACAATGATAGCATTGTATAGATGAGAGATCTCTTTCCTTGCATTGTCCTTTCTTCTGAAATCTCCTTGGATGAGATTCTTTGTTATTGGATTTATTTGATGGTTGATGATCTCTATGAGTCTCCTTTTTGAAGTAAGGTTTCTTCCTTCCTCCTTTGGTGTAGGTTTCTAGGTCTTGATCATCATCCCTATCTAGTAGTGCTTCACGATTCGCTACTCTTGTTTCTTCTTGGATGCATTCTTCCCATAGGTTGTCAAACTTCAGTTTTTCCTTTCTGGCACATATAGTCTGGATGAAAGCATCCCAAGGTCTTGTAAGACCATTTAGTTCTGTCATTATGAGTTCATCTTCATCTATGGTATCTCCAATAGATTCTAGTTGTTCTTTGAATTCCGAGATTCCGGAGAAGTATTCCTGAATCATTTCTCCTTTCTGCATCCTTGTATTCTTCAGTTGAGTTCTAAGATTCATCTTCCAATTTATGTTCTTTCCTTCATATAGTCTGGTCAAGGAATCAAACATTTATTCTGGGGCCTTCTTGGATGATACATAAGGGACCATATGGTCCTTGATTGAATCTGCAATGATTCTTTTGGCCCTTATTGTGTCCTTTTGATGCTTTGTCTTTTCTGCGGCATCGTCGGGTTCCGATACTTCATTTTTGATGAATATTGCTATGTCATTATCTTCAAGAATGAGGCCAATCCTATACTTCCAGGAACAAAATTTTTCCACTCCTTCTAACTTGTCAATAAGCTTAATGCTTGCAGACATCTTTACCTGGAGCTAGGAAAATGACTAAAAAATGAAAGTGCTCAAAATCAAAAAATAAACTTACCAGGAGATGTGCTTGGATGAGGCGAGCTATTTGGTTTGTTTGGATCTGTGAAAATCCTAATTTTTCCCTTTCGAATCTGATCTATGGATTTCTGGACTGGTGATTCTAGTACTTCTGGTACTTCTACTACTGGTTTTCTGGTACTTCTGGTACTTTTGTGAAACTAGGGTTTCACTTTCCGGGAGATCCATCCACTGTAAAGGTTCGTTGAAGGTGCCAAAATGATACTTGGGGGAGGGCACAACTTTCTAGGTGGTTTTGAAGCTGAAAAGATTCACTTTTGAAAAACCCTAATTTACAAGTACGACAACAGTGATGTTTTTCTCTTGTGAAATATGCTTCCTTCAGGTTGGCTTTGATACCATGTTAATGTTTATGCCATTATTATAGTTCTTTTCATTTCAATAGATAATAGCAACATAAGAACAAGATCACTGAGAAATACACATTCACAAGAGACAACATTTATCCTGGGAAACCCTCTAGGGGAAGAAAACCCAGCAAAACCTCCTTAATATAGATAGCTAGTACAATGCCAAGAGATATCTATGCTAAAACAGAAAGTCTTGTCCAAGATATGTGCCACTCTCTCTCTCCTTTGCCGGTAACAGATCATAACTTGTCTCTCAAACTGAGCAAGTGAGTTGTGATCAAATGAGGTGCTAGCCTCCTTTATTTATACAAGTTCTGGCACGTGTGAAGTGTCTCTTCACTAGCAGGGCCGACTTCTCAATCTGGGTGGGTAAACCCACCTTTATTATATTTCTGGGTCTCTTAATTAACTGTTGGGGCCAACTTCTTATTCTACCTATTACAATTGTCTTTTGACCAATTCGCAAAAGGGGATTTGGTCCTATTACAATATCCGACATGATCAATCCATAATGGAGATTGATCCTATGAATAAAATATCAACAATAATAAGAATACTCTTTGCAGTTACATTATTTCAACACAAGAGAGGTACGTATCTGAGGAATTCATTGAGCCTCAGCTCAACGCGTTCAACTCTTTACGACAGGGTGGCCGTACGGTGCTTGAGTACGAGGCCCATTTTATGGAGTTGCTTCGGTATGCTCCGCATCTTAACACTAAGAAACTCAAGGTCAACAGGTTAGTGTTTGTCCTTAATGGAAGCATACGTGCAAAGTTTAGGATCCTGATGCCTCAAACCTTGCATGATGTCATCGAGAAGGCCATCATAGTAGAGGAGTAGCTTATCAGCGGGGGTCAGAGTAGGACTCCAGCGAGACCAACAAGACATGTGTCATTTGGTGTGTAGCAGTACCATACACCAGCCAAACATACGCCCAAATATCGTGGCGTCTAGAGAGGACCCACTTTCACTACACCTCAGCGACCGATACCTCGGCAACAGACACCTTATCAAGGACCACAACATCATCAACAACGTTGATCGTAGCAACAACAATTTAGGCATGTTTAGCAGAGCATACGAGGATTCCAGGCCGGTGGACCGTCATCTTCTACTTCGGGTACCAGGACTACTGGACCAAAGAAGGGTTGTTGGACATGTGGGGAGCCACACTACCAGCACGACTACCCTGTGGAGAGGACTAGAGCCTTTGGATCAACTGGACCCACTACCATGGAAGATTTGGGCAAGGCCCATCAGATTCATGCAACGGTGAATAACTGTTAGGAAAAGCATCAGTCGACTTTGCTTGAAATGACAGGTACCGTCGCTGACCAGGCCCTTAGTATTTTGATAGATCCCGGTGCTACAGAGAGTTTCATTTCTGGTGCAGTGCTAAAAAGGATTAAGGTAAAGGCAGTCGAACAGGATGAGTTTAGCTTCATAGAGATGGCTTTGGGAGCCAAAAAAAAGGTTGGAGGAAAGGTTACGGGCTGTATCCTTAACCTGGGAGAGTTTGTCACCAGGGCCAACCTGTACGTCATGATCTTAGGATCTTATGACATCATGATCGATATGGACTGGTTGGAATCTCACGAGGAGATATTCAACTGTAAGACAAAAAACATAGTTACCAATTTAATGAGAACTGTGACCTCAAAACAAGAACTCTGGCCCAAAAAACCCATATTTTTGCATAAAACACATCCAAATCAACCCCCAAATCAAAAAGTGGTGCTATTGGTATCACCATTTTTTAAAACAGGGTCAAAATTATAACATTTTTCAAACATGGGCTTCAAAACTTAGACAGTAGCTTAGAAAAACCTTAAAATCAGCACCTAAAAACAAATAAGATGTTTTTGATTTTTTTTTCTTTTCAAAACGTTAAATTTTGAGATTATTTGACATCGTATTTTTATCACTTGGTAACATTAAAACCAAAACCTCAAAATCAAGCATCAAATTGAAAAGTACTGCTACCAGTAGCACCCATTCTAAAATTGGGGTATGAAAATGGCACATTTTTATAATGTGGTAAAATAAAAAATCATTATTGTAAACAAAATCATAAAATAAACCCTTAAATGTTTACATTTAAAATTTTATTATTGCTCAAAGCACAAGGTAGTACATAATGCCATGAAAATATCACAATATCGTTTAAAAATTCAACTTCACTTTTATATAATTTTTTACTTTTAATAATAAAGCAATAAATACAAGTTAAATTGAATGAAACATAAATAATTTCTTAAAAGAATTGTTATATTGACCATATTCAAAACATATGGGCTAAGAAATTTTATGAGCTAACAAAATTGTGAAAAACAAAGAAAAACTAGAAAGAAATGAAAAAGATTTAAAATTTCCCCGAAAAACAATAATTTTAAAAACAAAAATACATTTTTTTTCTTAAAAAGAATAGCAAAAAATCCCTTCAAACTTAAAAAAATAAAAACAAAATTAGAAAAAAAAAACTGAAAAATAATCAAAATTCAATAAAAAAAACTTAAAAAAATCATCTAAAATAAAAAAAATTTAACGAAAACACTAATATTACCTAAACTAAAAATTTATTAAATTTTTTTTTTTAATAATATGCTAATAATCTAAGAATGCTATAATATAACATTGTTCTATTATAACAATGTTATAATATAACATTGTTATATTATAATATTGTTATATTATAACAATATTATAATATAACAATGTTATATTATAACATTGTTATAATAGAACAATGTTATATTATAGCATTGTTATATTATAATATTGTTATAATATAACATTGTTATATTATAACATTGTTATAATATAACAATCTTATAATATAACAATGTTATATTATAACATTGTTATATTATAACAATGTTATATTATAACATTGTTATATTATAACAATGTTATAATATAACAATGTTATATTATAACATCGTTATAATAGAACAATGTTATATTATAGCATTGTTATAATATAACAATGTTATATTATAGCAATTTTATATTATAACATTGCTATATTATAACATTTCTATAATATATCAATGTTATATTATAATATTGTTATAATATAACAATGTTATATTATAACATTGCTATAATATAACAATGTTATAATATAACATTGTTATATTATGACCGTGTTATAATATGAATGGGACCTGAGCCAGGCCCGTGGGGGGGTTGGGCCCCTCGCAGGCCTAGTCTCGGCAAAGCCCCAACCCCCCCGCGGGCCTGGCCCAGGTCTCATTCTTATTATAATGTTGTTATAATATAACAATGTTATATTATAACATTGTTATATTATAACAACGTTATAATATGAATGGGACCTGGGTCCGGCCCGCGGGGGTGCTGGGGTGATGCGTGACATCGCCCCAACCACCCTGCGGGCCTGGCCCCGACATCACCCCAACCCACCCGCGGGCTTGGCCCAGGTCCCATTCATATTATAACTATGTTATAATATAACATTGTTATATTATAACATCGTTATATTATAACATCGTTATAATATAGCAATGTTATATTATAAAATATATTTATGTTTTTGTTTACATATTAATGAAGTTTTTTTGTGTAAATTTTTTTTTAAGGTTTTTGATATAAATTTAAAATTTTTTGCTGTAGTTTTAACGTTTATCAATTTATTTTTGTTAATTGTTTTATCAGTTTATCAATTTAATTGTTATTTAAATTTTGTATTAAATTTTGTATTTTAAGTTTTTTAATTTGAGGTTTTTTGTATATGTTTTTTTATTTTTTGGGGGTTTTTCATCCTTTTAAAGTCTTTTTGGGCTATAATTTTGTTTTTTTTACCATTTTGTTAATTGTTTCTCATTTTTCTTACTTTATATATATATATTTTCAATTTTATCGTTTTATTTTCCTCTTTAGCTTTTTAGGTTTTTCTTCAATGGTTTTTTCTCATACAAATTTGTTTTTAAAATGTTTTTGTTTTTTAAATGTCATTTCTATTTGTTTTCTTATTTATTTTAGTTTTTAATTGATCCAAAAAAAAATGAATTATATTTTTTTGTTAAATATTTAAAAATATTGTTATTTAACAACAATTATTTTCTATGTATTGAAGTAAGGTAAAAAAATTGTGTTAAAAATGATATTTTCCCCTATATTTAAAATGTATGGAACCATAACTTAATTAAGGACAGATAATTATATGAAAAATCTTAATTTCAAAAAAATAAATGGTGTAAAACATTTTTAACATTGGATGAAGCATGGAAATATGATTAAAAACACGATTGAATAAAAATAAAAATAAAAATAAAATAGAAAAGTTTGAAAATAGATGAGGAAACATCGTTGAGAAAAAAAAAAAAAAAAAATTGAACAATTTGAAAATAAGTGAAAAATTGACCATTTAAAAAAACAAAGTGGAAACTTTATGTATCAGAAAATTTAAAATATCAAAAAAACACCTAAAAATGGAGGGGGGTGCTAACGGTAGCACCATTTTTAAAAACGGGGTAAAAAACTTGACCCCCTAAAAAACGACAACTCTATAGAGTTCTCGTTAAGCTGGTAACTATGTTAAAACAGTTGAGCTTGGTCGATAACAAGGGAGAGAGACGTGTGATTGTAGGCTGGAACCAGGGAGTTTCCCTAAGGTTCATCTCTTCCTTGCAGCCTCAGAAGAGCATGCGTAAGGGATGTAAGCTTTATGCGATCCTTGCGTTAAATGAGAAGGGAGTAGTGGAAGGTCTAGAACACCTTCCTATGGTGAGAGAGTTTGCAGACATCTTTCTGGAGGAATTACCTGGGATGCCCCCAGAGAGGGAATTGGAGTTTACTATATACCTAAAACCGGGAACTGAACCGATAGCTAGAGCGCCTTATCCGATGTCAACCCCAGAGTTACAATAGTTGAGAATGAAACTGAAGGAATTGTTGGACCTGGGACCGATATGTCCAAGTGTGTCACTATGGAGTGCGCCTATTATTTTCATACGAAAGAAGGATGGGTCATGGAGGCTCTACATTGAATATGATCAATTGAACAAGGCCACGATCAAGAATCAATATGCATTGTCGAGGATTGATGATCTATTCGATCAAATGAAGGGTGGGACGATGTTCTGAAATATTGATTTGCAATTAGGGTATGACCAGTTATGGATCAAGGAGGATGATGTCCCTAATACCGCCTTTAAGATGAGGTTTGGACATTAGGATTTTACTGTTTTAGCATTTGGACTGACAAATTCCTCAGGGGTATTTATGAGTTTGATGAATGGGGTGTTCCACGAGTACTTGGACAAGTTCATCCAAGTATTCATTGATGATATTTTGATTTACTCTCAGACAACGAAGGAGCAGGACGAGAACTTATGCTTGGTACTACAGTGTTTGCGAGAGCACAAATTGCATGGGAAGTTGTCCAAATGCTACTTTTATAAATCGAAGATTTACTACTTAGGGAATGTCATCTCTGACAAAGGTATCGTCATGGATCTAGCCAAGGTCGAGGATATTATGGAATTCCCTACACCGACGAATGTCCCGAAAGTGCATAGCTTCATGGGTTGAGTAGGATACTATCGACGGTTAGTTGAGGGATTTTTGAAGATACCAAATCCGATCACAAAATTGCAGAAGAAAAACAAGAAGTTAGTTTAGACCGAGAAATGCGCGGAAGAATATCGGAGGCTCAAGGAGATGTTAACAAAAACACCGATACTAAAGGTCCCTGACATGGATGTGAACTTGTTGGTATGCATTGACGTATCCAAGGAAGGCTTAGGTGGATTCTTGATGCAAGACGGACAAGTGATTGCCTACATCTCAAGGAAACTGAGAAGGCACGAGGGGAACTATGCAATGCACGATTTGGAGTTGTTAGCCATAGTTTATGCCTTGAAGGTTTGGAGACACTACCTTTTTGGACGAAAATTTGAACTAAAGACTGACCACTTTGGATTACAACACATCTTTATGCAAAGCGACCTTAACGTGCGACAACGACACTGGTCGGAATTGCTTAGCGAGTACAACTTCGAGATTACTTAATTAAAAGGAACAGTGAATCGAGTGGCAGATGAATTGAGTCAGAGACCACACCTCTTTTCGATGTTGCCTCTTCAGACTAATCTACGTGAAAAGATTCTAACTTTACAGCGTGACGATGACCAGTACAAAGAGGTCGGGGGTTTTATCGAAGAAAACCCGATGATGGTACCAAGATTTGAAGGATCTACATTTGATGATGATGGTTTATTGAAGTTTAAAAATGAGATTTATGTACCACTGAACAACAAGTTGAGGAGCTTGATCCTAAGCGAGGCTCATAGAAAAGTTTACATGGCTCATCCGAGAATCAGGAAGATGAGGGAAGACCTTAAACCCTTCTTCTTCTGTAAGGGAATGAAGGAAGACATAGTCAACTATGTGGCTAGATGTCTAGAATGTCAGTAGGTAAAGGATGAACATAGGCACCTAGTAGGATTACTACAACCACATGCTATTTCATAATCAAAATGGGAGGTTATTTTGATGGATTTTATTGTTGGATTTCCACTGACGGCAAGGAGACATGACTTGATTTTCATAGTAGTAGACACTCTGACCAAGAGTTCTCACTTTATTCCTGTGCATATGACGTATCAGGCACTTGACATAGCTAGATTTTTCATCGATGAGATTGTGAGGCTGCATGGCATGCCTAAGAGGATTATATACGATCGAGGATCGATGTTTACTAAACAATTTTGGATGAGTTTCCAAGAGGCATTGGGAACCCAACTTGACTTCAGTATGGCGTATTACCTAAAGACTGATGGGCAAACTGAGAAAATGAACTAGACATTAGAGGACATGTTCTGCATGTACATGATGGACCAACAAAAGCATTGGGAAGAATTCTTGCCACTGGTGGAATTCACTTATAACAACAGTTACCAAAGCACCATTAAGATGGCTCCTTTAGAGTTTCTTTACGGGTGACCATGTCAGATGCCTTTGAGTTGGGATTGGCTTGAGGATAGGGTCCTGGTGGAACCAGAAGCGATCCAAGAAATGCAAGATAAAATGAAAACAATAAGACAAAGGATTAAACAAGCATAAGATCAATAGAAGAGTTGTGTCGATGCGCACTGTGTTGACCGTAGTTACGAGGTTGGCGATCGAGTCTTCTTGCGGGTTAAATATCATAAGATTTCGATCAATTTTGGAAAGGGAGTTAAACTCTCTCCGAGGTTCATGGGACCTTTCAAGATTGTGGAGAGAAAGGGGCCCGTGGCCTATCGACTAGCCTTACCCGATTCTTTGAGGCGTATGCACGATGTTTTTCATGTATCTATTTTGAGACATTATATTAGTGATCCTACACATTTTATTGACATTAGTTCCTTGATGATCTGTATCTTGGATCATCACACTTGACATCTACGACGTTGAATGGTAGAGTGGGTCAAGGTCCAGTGGGACATCTATGGTCCGCACTTGGCGACCTGGGAGGACGCATATGATATGTGCCAGTAGTTTCCATTTTTGTTTGATAGATAGAACTTTGACACTGTGATAAAATTTATTTAGACATTTATACTGTGAAACTTCAAGATGAAGTTTAGAGAAAGAGGGGTGTATGTAACATCCCGCTCTTGCGTGCTGAGAAAAATTATTCTTTCAGGGCACTTGCTCGCAAGTGATCTAGATTTTATGTTATTAAAACATTGATTTTGATTATGAGGCTTTATGGGTTGATGACATGTTGTTTTACTGCATTGACATAGACAGGTTCTATTGACTTGGTTTTACTGAGTGTGTAGGATCTTGGACCTTGACGATGCAGAGGCATTTATGGAACCCCTTCGACTCCGGATCGAGTCGGGGAGTGTACCATTGGGGTTTGATTGTTTTATATGTGATATTAGTGCATTTGATTATATGATATGATATTTATATATTTTGACATGATTCCTTGATGATGCAGGCTGACGATAGCTTGCCGACCAGACTCACATGTGGAGTAAAGGGGTCATTCATGACTACCAAAGAGGTTGAGGGAGAGGTGTGGATAGTATCCCTACCACATCCTACTAGCACTCTCACCATGGATTGAATTGTAGGTTAACAGTTACCTAGTTCGAGAGGACCCACGATGTCGTGAGGGTAGACTGTGATAGTCAATAACGATAATTATAAGGGGCATGCAATAAGGCAGGGGCATTATTACTTAGAGGCCCTTAGTCTCCGACAAGTTCACCTGGTAGAGTATTGACTCCATGGGTTTTTGATGTCTACCATGTTAGTCAAGAGGTGAGTGGCACCCTTGGAGCATGTGGTGCATCCTGAAGGGCACGTCACATTATTAATGATAAATAAATTAACCTAGATGGCCTTAGGACTAATAACGAGATAAGAATTTTTAAAACAAGCTCCCTAATAAAATGTCACCCACGAAATTTAATGTCTAGGTCTAAATTATACTAGTGGCAAAATTTTCTCTATCCTTTTAACAAAAAAAGGA
>ML783507.1:721899-735494 GCA_009831015.1 Picea engelmannii
AAAGTGGGAGGGGGAAAGGGAAAAAGGTAACTTCCACACCTACCATTTTGAGTTCTAAATAAAAAGGGGAAAGAGGAAATCTAAAATAATTAGGAAACTAGGAAAAATAGAGAAACATAAAAAGAAAAGGGAAACATAGGGGAAAAAGCAGAAAGTCAAACTTAGTAAGGTATCTACCATTAAAGAGATTTCTAATTTTAAACTAAACTAGCAAATTAATAGTGAGAAAAATCATTAAAAACTATAAGAGAATTTGGGGACATCTAGGAGAGAATCTAGGAGTGACTCTAGGTGGGTGAGGGAAATAAGGGTAATTAATTAATTAAAGAAATTAATTTATGGAGGAATGAAGGGGATGGGTGACACTTGTACGAGGAGGATTTTTTAGGAATTAATTTTTAAACATTAATTTAAATGGGATTTTGCGAAGGTAAATGGGTTCAAAACTCTATATGATGGAGGGAGGAGAAGGATGGAGTGGTAGCTCAGCTTTGCGAGGTGATCTGGGAGATAGATGATTCTCTGGTTAACGTGTGTGACCCCTTTGCAGCTAGGGAGGCTAAGGGGCAGGAAGAGTACCCATAACATTGGCTGGGAGGTACCAGTGAAGTCTCATTGGTCAACAAGCGAGAGTTGCATGGAGCATGCAAGACTTCAACTCAGAGAAGGCGATCAGGAAACAATACGCTTTCCTCATTTTGTATGCTAGATTGTTGTAGGATTTATGCTTGGGATATGCTTGTTAATTGGGTAAGTATACTGATTGTCTATATTGTTCAATGAAAATTTTATAGCCTAGCTCGATGATTGATTAACTCCCATGGCCTTCGTTTCCCCACTTGTCTTGACCACCCTGAGGTGTATTAATTGTGACCATTGTGGTTGTTTTCCCTTCATCCCTAGATCGTCAGTCCTCGCCTGAGAAGTTGACCAAGAGCCTGATCTATGGCCGTCTCTTCGGTATTAATAGACCTATGGATCTCAACGCCCTTATTTTCTGTGTGAGGATGATGAGTGTATGATGAACCTATCAGCCATCTACGTCTGTTGTTGTCCTTGGTTGATTGGATCCTTTCGGTTCTCTTACTATTTTCTTCATTTTGTATTGGTATTATGGCAATGGAAAAATGAATTGATTCATGTCTGCATTTTGTATTGGTATTCTGGAAATAGAAAAATGAATTGACTCATGTCTGCATTTTGTATTGGTATTCTGGCAATGGAAAAACAAATTGAGTCATGTCTGCATTTTGTATTGGTATTCTGGCAATGGAAAAATGGATTGATTCATGTTTGTATTTTGTATTGGTATTTGAGCAACGGAAAAACAAATTGATTCATGTCTACATTTTGTATTGGTATTCTGGCAATGGAAAAATGAATTGATTCATGTCTGCATTTTGTATTGGTATTTCGGCAATGGAAAAATGAGTTGATTCATGTCTGCATTTTGTATTGGTATCTTGGCAATGGAAAAATGTCTTTTCTTTTAAAAGTTGCCAAATATTGTCATTTAAAATGCCCACGTTTTTTCTTTCAAATGAGACAAAGATTGTCATTTTAAATGCCCACATTTTTTCTTTCAAATGAGGCAGAGATTGTCGTTTAAAATTTGCCCACGATTTTTCTTTCAAATGAGATTGGGTTCACTATTTTAAATGCCCACATTTTTGCCTTCAAATGAGACTGAGATTGTGGTTTTAATTTCCCATGTTTTTTCTTTCAGATGAGACTGAGGTTACTGTTTTAAATGCCCACATTTTTTCTTTCAAATGAGACTGAGTTTGTTGTTTTAAATGCTTGCGTTTTGGCTTTCCAATGAGACTGATATTTCGGTTTTAAATGCCCACTTTTTTTCTTTCAAACATTGGACTGAGTTGTTGTTAAATTCCCATTAATTTCCATTAAATGGTAGCATTTTCTTGTTGAGGTATGGCATAGTGATTCACCATTAAATGTGACTGTGTTTTACTGCTGGTGTGACCACGTTTTTGCCCCTTTAAATGGTTGGCTACGATTGTTGTATTGGACACCATTTTTCCTTAAATGTTGCCTGCATTTTATTGTTAATTTCCATGTTAATTGAAATATTAAATGCTATATTATTGTCATATTAATTGCCAGGATAATTTGCTACAATGAGTTAATGGAAAACAAATTCCTTCTTAATGATATATTAATTGTGTTGTTACGGTTATATTAATTTCCTTGTTATTGTTTTTTTTTTGTTTGTTAATTTGTGCAGGACCTGCGATTAACCTGTGGCTTGAGAAACCACGACTCAGGGGCATCTAAGCCGTCAAAATCACCCGGGGATCGCACCCAGCCTGAGCCACACCAACCCTTAACATGGTTGGATTTTTTGTCCCCGCAGGTTTCGAACCGGTGACTTTAACATCACTGAGTGGCTTAACAACACACTCCGTCACCGACTGTCCTACACCTCGGGGACTCAAAAGTTGAAGGACATGGGGGTGGGCTTTGATCCACTTATGTGTGCACGGGTCACGATACCATTTATTATAGTATCTCTGGGTGCAACCACACGTTCGATCACTACCTCAAGGTGTCCCCATGGCTCCAGGTAAAGCCCTCACGAGAATTGAACCTTGCCCAACGGTGAAAAACTCCTCGCTTTCCACCATTGGATCCAACCCCTTTGGGCCAATTTCCTTGTTATTGTTATATTGATTGTTACTATTACATTAATTGCCTTGTTATTGCTTTACTAATGGTTATGTTAATTAAAATGTTAATCGCATTGTCATTGCTATATTACTCGTTATGATAACAGTTATGTAAATTGCCTTGTTACTGTTGAATTAACTGTCATGTTAATTGTTACGTCAGTTGCCTTGTTTTTCTATAATAATTGTCATGTAATTGCGATGTTGTTGCCTTGTTAGATTGATAAAATGACATTAATAGTTGGTAGTTTCCTTCTCAATATTAATGACAACTAGTATTGTTATTTTGGTCGATATAGTAGTCTACATGCTGAGATTAATTGATCATAAGTGTTTTAATGGAATCATTCTACTTTAAGATTGTAAATGTTGTTATTTAAGTTAATGTCTAATTGGATAGAGAATTTAGATTAACATAGACTTGACCGACTAGGTTGTGTTAAAGATTAAAATTTGATTGGTAAAGAAAGAAAGGGATTGCAAATTTTAGACTCGCTGGATTGAATTTTAATTAAGGATAGAGGGATTTTATAATTATGGTTTTAGTATCGACCACTTATATTTGCAAAATTAATTGTATTAACGATTATTTAGCGGATGCATTATTGTCTAGTTGTAACTTAACGTGCCCCGTTAGAATGGAACCCTTGTAAAAATTGAATGTAATCATAGACCAGTTAGACTGGGTGATTGGTGGGGGTGGGGATGATGTCGTGTGGGCTGGCGTCATCCCTTCTCTTCATCCTCTTGTGTCTTGTCAACCTTTGTGTGGGGTAGGTATAGTCTCCCAGTCAGTATTTGGTTCCTAGCGCATCAGATTTTTCTTGAGTCTTGGTCCCTTTTGTTTTGCGCTAGAGTTATTGATGCACCTTTCATCTAGGGATGACATGGTCCCTAATGAGGGGATCGTAGAGCTCCCTATGGGTTAGAGGCAAATGATAGCTTGGTCGAAGTCGATTAATACCATGTGAGTGTGGTTGAGCGTCGTATGGTTACTTGGGCATATGCATTGGTTCATGCGCCTTGAGGTTATAGTCTTGTTTGTTAACGTTGTTATGTCAGGAAGGGGAAGTGGTTCCTTAGCTTGTAGGCATGTCTTGTTTCATCGGTCGATTAGTCGTTACCTCTGGTTATTCTGTGCCTGTTTTGCCTGGTTTCCCTTATGCTTGTGTGTGGTGTCGTAGTTGCTTGTTTCCTGGGCTATGTGTTTCGATTCATCATCTGTGGTGTGGTCAAAATTTTGTCGTCGTTGCCTTCTTGCCCCTAAATTCTTAAAAAAAAAAAAAAAAATTGGCTTCGGCCCTGGCCGTAACAGTGGGGTTGTTACAGTATAACAGATTTTTGGCGACATATGTGAAATTGTCGTGGAACGATGAGGTTCCACACTATTTTGCAAGACACTTTTTTGAAGAGTTTTTCTTGCACATGCACCCTTATTATACTAGTCTACCGTCGAAATATTATGGGACTGGTAAAGGACGTACATATGATCGCAAAGGGGCATATCGAAGTGTGACATTGTCAAAGTCTCCACAACCTTTAGTACCTCACGCAACAGGGGCATTTGCTTCACTTTCAGAGTTTCAGGCTACATCATAAGTTGGCAAAGAGGCCAGGACTGCAATCGGGGAAAATTTGAAAGCTATGTTTTATGGTGTTGATGTTGGCATGAAGCGTCAGCGAGCGGAAGCCAATTCCCAGGTCACATTTGTTAATAAAACATATGCGAGGTTAGAAACGATGTCATCAGAAGATGTTTTGGAGTATGCAAAATTTTGTCAGGATGGTTGGAAGAAGGTCATTCAGAATAATGACCCGAACCGCAGATTGGTATGTGTTTTGTTTAGGAAATTTTTGACGCATTTTATGATAGTTTACTTCTATTTCTAGATTTAGATATCATTTTCTCTGTAGAAATAATCGAGTTCTTCTTTCCATTAATTGCAGTTTGGAGATATGTTAAACACATGTCGAGTCGATAGGGGGATTTATTCGACAAGTTTAAATTTGGATAGGTTGAATCAGGTATGTGTTTTCTAATAGTTGTTCAATCTCCACTCTTTTGAATCAGAGATCAACAACATTTATAATTTTGTATAATTGTGAACACATTGAATCCTAGATTTAGTTCTTAGTTGTGTTGTTCACAGATCTCTATTCCATATCCTACTACTTGATAGACTTGTCTCAATTCTCATTGGGAGAGTTTGAAGAGGGTGAGAGTTCACAAGTATCATTTAAGGTCTTAAAATCATTTAAATTTAATGTGTTACACTCATTTAAATATAATTTTTCAAATTTTCAAATTTAAAATGTGTTATATAGGCTAATGTCGAGAAGAGAGTACCTAAGAGTGTGCTCAGAAAAGAGATTGGGATTGAGGAAGCAAAGGAAGAACCCATATTAGGGAAGGATGTGTTCATTCAAGATGATTCATAAATGTATGTTCTTGACTTTTATGAAATTTTTGTTTTCTTAAATTTTTAGTTTAGTCTTTCCTATTCAACACTTTGATGAATTATTTTGAAATATATAGAACCCCTAGATAAGTTTATAGTTGTCTTAAATGGTGTACATTCAAACTTATTTAAGGTTAGATCATGATGAAGACCTAATTTTGAACTTGAATATGTTTGGATATTTGAGAACATATTCTATCCCACATCAGAAAACAGAAATTTTCTAAATTTTCCTCGATTGCATTCCTTGCTTTCTTGTCCAAGAATGGCATAGTATGGAAAAATTTGTGTTTTCTACAAACAACAAAGTGAATTCCTTATTTCCAGGGTATTGTCAAAATCTTAACAAAATTGGTTACTAATCACAAAAACCAACATTCAATTAGATTTACAAAAAAATTCACACATATTGTATATGTGAGCTAGCTCACATAATTTCAAAGAGCATTTCATTATATTTAATATGAATACATCCCATTTAAATGGTTTTTGAAGAATGACTTAATATACATGTGCAGATTTGTGTTTTCTTCATGTACATGCAAGATTATATGAGAACATCTATTCCACCAAAGAAAGAGAAGATAAGTATTTTTCGGAAGAATGGTTTTTAAAATGGAAATTTGTGAACTTTTTTATATAATAAGTAGTCTTTTGGAAGAATGTTTTAATGTGGATATTTATGATTCTTTTAGTTTGAAAGGGAATCATGGAATTTGATTATATGACCACTGCAGAAGAGAGAAGTATTTAACTGCTGAGGAGATTAGTATTTTATTATTGTGTAAATATGATCAAATAACATCACCTGGGATGAGAATTTCTGAAGGATTTGGGACTTTATCCAGAAGGAGTTATTCCATAAGGATTTTGGACTTTATCCACAAGGAGATAAATATTTCTTTGGAAGAATGACTTAATATGGAGATTTGTGATTTTTCTTCATACACAGTTCTATATTTATTTTCAGATTATTATCTAATTCTAACTCACAATTTGTTTTACCAAGAACAAAATAACATCACCTGGGATGACAATTTCACCTGAAGGATTTGAGACCTTATCCACAAGGAGAATTTCACCTGAAGGATTTGGGACCTTATCCACAAGGAGAATTTCACTTGAAGGATTTGAGACTTTATCCACAAGGAGATAAGTACTCCATTGGAAGAATGACTTAATATGGAGATTTGTGAACTTTCTTCATACACAGTTCTATATTTATTTTCAAATTATTATATAACTCTAATTAAACTTTTTGTTTACCAAGAACATAATTTTTCTCTTTAAATTTTTTTAAGATTTTAGATAAGATTTACAAATTGTTTAAATCATGTACTCTTAATTGCAGAGTAACTAGATCTTAAATTTGTTTAACTATGGTTGGTTATGCTATTATTTCTTATTGTTTATTTAATATTTAGTTACAATATATATGCTAATATGTGTTATTTGTTTTTTTATTATGTTTTTTTATTTTTACAGATGTCTAAATTATATTTGGTGGAAAATATATTTACAATATATTTTTTGGGAAAGAGTATGTTGGACGATAACATTTAACTCTTTTGGTATGTATGTCAATTATTTTTAAATTACAATTTTTTAATTCTGTATTATTTCACATGTTTGAATTGTAAATTTTTAATTTTTGAAATCTATTTTTTTTGCAGGTTTGAATTTCATGTATGAAGTGATCTATCTTAAAGCAATGGCTTAGAGTCCATAATTTGGGAGTTAAATGTCTTAGTTTTTGTTATCATCCTAAAATGGATGTGGAACTTATGTATCTTATAGTGTAACTATTCAGACTTTGATTATATATATATATATATATATCATAATTTTGGAATTCAAAATAACAATTATTGTCTCATATTTGATTTCTCAAAATTGATGGAAAAAAGTGGCAAAGTTAACTAGTAATGGACTAATGTTTTGTATATTCTCCTTTTAACAATGCATTAAATTAAGCATCAAACTTTTAAATATTGTTTTGCTATGTATTAATTTAAATGTTTCATTTTATGTTCACTGTGTACTGTAAAAAAATATGATTATATTGTCAAAAAGTGGAAAAGTTAACTATTAATGAACTAATGTTTTGTGTATTCTCCTTTTTACAATGCATTTTAAATTAATCATCAAACTCTTAAATATTTTTCTGCTATGTATTAATTTAAATGTTTCATTTTGTATTCACTTTGGACTGTCTAAAAAAATATTCTATTGTCAAAAAGTGACAAAGTTAACTAGTAATGAACTAATGTTGTGTATATATTATCCTTTTTACAATGCATTAAAGTAAGCATCAAACTCTTAAATAATTTTCTTAATTTAAATGTTCATTTTATGTTCATTGTGGACTATTAAATATATGATTCTATTGACATATCATCAAATAATTTTGGCAGAATAATTTTAGCAGATTCTAGTTACTAATGAAAAAAATATTTCTATTTTTTTTAGCAGATTTTATTTAAAATTTTTCTAGTTACTAATGATTATGTTGGTTACATAGATGCGCTTAACCAATAAAAAAAATTAAAGGAAAAATTATTTAGGAAAGAAATGCACATGAGATATGCTAAATAAATTGGTTTAAATAGATGCACTTAACTAATAAAAAAAAGTAAAGGAAAAAGAAAATGAAATATAGGCATATGAGATCATAGATGCAAACTCATTGAATGTGTTGTTGTTTAAATATATTTAATAATATGCAAAATCAGTAGATGGACAAGAGAAAAGTGAAATGTCAAACATACAAGATTGTATCAATGCATATATATTTAAGAATATATGATAGTAGACAAGATGTTAAACCATTCAAAATTTATTTGATAATATATTATGGTAGTAGAAAACACTTTAAACCATGCAAAGCTTATGCTGGTATGAAATTCACTAAAAGGAAGAAATTTTCATGATCTACCAATTTACTTTCAGAAAACTTGTGTTTGATTTTGGAAGAAGGTAACCAATGTGAAATTTAAGGGAGAAGGTATGCATTCAAGCATTGTGTTTTAGACATGCAAAGGAACATCACATACCCCTTACACAACTCAAATAACATGTATGAAAGAGAATTACATTAGGAAAATGATTTGCAGACTATGGTTTAGTACTATTCACATAAACCCACGTTTTTGTAAGGGTCTTCACTTAACTTTAGGCAAGGTTGTATTAATTTCCTTAACTTTGTTAAAGAAGAGATCTATTAATTACAATTTAATTCACTTGACTTTAAACAAGGTTGTACATTAATTTCCTTAACTTTGTTGGAGAATATATCTATTAATTACAATTTAATTCTAATGATTAACATTTCTAAAAAAGTTTACATGAAAATCAATTTAATTATTAAAATGGATATTTTAAATAATTTAAAAGTTTAAATGTATTTATTAACTTAATAATCAGAATGGAGATATTAGTATATATATGATATTATTAGTAAAGTGTTATTACAACGAGTGGAAGAGATGTTTAAATTGGTTTTAGTTGTTAGTTCATATTAATTTAAAAAATGAAAAAAAAAAATTACGACTTAAAGAAGTCAATGCTCTCAAATCAAAGATAAAAGAGTTGTTTGACTCTTCTTTGATTGGTGCAATAGTAATAAAAATACAATTCTCAAGATAGAAGACATATCCAAATTAATTATAGGTAATGTTTATACAATAAAATCTCGAGATATGGTTTGTGTGTTAACGATAAAATAAAATGCTCAAAATTATGCGACAATAAAATAAAACCTTAAAATGGAAGAGATGATCAACTCTTCTTTAATTTTATCATGTAGTCATTAAAAAAATGTTAAATCTATAAGATATATTCACCTAAAGGTTCACATACGCTTGAACCTAATGCAATATTATTAAAATAAAAGGAAAAAAAATACTATTGAAAAAAGTAAGTGCCAATGGAAATGGTGTTTAATAATTTTTTAGTTTAAAATAAAATTCTCATACAAGAGGTATACAACTCAACTTTGATTGGTGTAATGGTTGAAAAAAATAGATAAAATATGGTTGAATCATATTTTATCTGTGTTTTTTAAGAATGATCTGAATTTTTTTATACATAGTACAATTTTTAGATAGTCAAAACAAGTCATCAAAATATGGAATGTACTTTCTATGAAAATTAAAAAATTCTAGAATGTACATGTGCCACTTGTTTAAAAACACCGTAATGATATTCCATCTTCAATTATTCGTTCATGATTGACTTTGGACATTTTCCATTTTCTAACTTTTTTTATTTTTTTTATTGAACTTCTATTAACTTTATGCACGCTGCACATACCAAATGACTATATTGATAACTTGTGACATCTGAATAGTAGTATTGAAAGTGAACATGAGTATAGGTTTGATGGGTTTCTTGAAAAGAATATCCTTTCAATACAATGGATTTTATTTCATATATAAAACCGTTATCATCAAAATATTCTAATACCCTCATATTTTGTTTTGTGCATTGTATCAGATAATATTTTACATTTTCAGTGTTTTCTACAGGTGCAACCATGGAAAAACTGTCTCCTACAAATAATTGGATATATTGGACAACAAATAATTCGTGTTAGATTATCACACAAGTACATCTACAAGTTATTTGAAAAAATTTAAACATAAAAATTACCTTCTCTAACAAGATCAGAAACTCTATCGCCATCAACTTACACTATAGTTTCATTTGATTCCATATCCTATGAGCTTGAAAGTGGAATTTTCCCTTTTACATTAAGTTCTGTATGTCTCCAAGATTTAACATATCCTACATTTTCGTTCTCGCAAATATCTATGGATTATGTGTCCTCTATGAAAACTGAACAAAAACAAGAGTCATTTCTTCTATCAAATGCAAACCCATTTTGAAAACTCTTTGTTTTAACTGAATGTAGTTTTCGTGTCCCAGGTATTGTACTGGTGTCATATGGGATTGATATATTTACATCTTTGATTCCAACATACCAAAAAAACCTACACAAGACAAGAACTTGTTAACTTGAAATCTCTCAAGAAAATGATTGAAGATTGAATATAAATTTGAACACGTTCAAATTTATATATCTTGTGTACATACATGTAACATTTATATATAGACAAATCTGCACACATCCCTTGATGGATTGTATTCATCGCTTAAAGCCATTTTCACCATTCAACAACTTGTTCAGCGGATTCAAATCGATCAGCATGAGGGTTCAACTGATACATTCGAATTGCTCCTTTTATACATGCCCCTCCACCGTCGTGGTCTCCTTTTCCATGACCAGTCTCAAAAAATTTCCAACAATGTGTAATGCTTAATTTTTTATGAACATGACATAACCAATAGAATGATCATGAATATTTGAACTAACCCACACACTCATCTGACCATATCCAATGTTGATTGAATCTGATTTCACTTTCTTTCAATGAATCATAAAATTTATCAAAACAATGTTGTACATAATGTTTGTCGTGTGCTCGATCATCACTTATATAAAAGTGATATTCTTTAATCACATGTCGATTTCCGTTGGTTCTTTCTATGTTATCAAGACTCCGTTGAGAATGCATATATGAAACATCGACAAATATTGTGAATTGATCAGAATGATAATATTCTCTCTGTATTTTGTTTTGTGCAGTGAATGTGTAATTCTCTGGAAAATCAACTACAGACAAAATTGTCCCTGGTGGAAACATTTCACAGGATTTTTTGAATTGTATATCTTTCCATCGATCTCTATGTGAATGCTTGGTGTATTTATAGATTTCTTCCTCAAACTTCTTAAAACATCTATCACGCAGGTTTTATCTACCTTCAAATCAATCCTTTTGGAAATAACATTTGAAGAATGTGGAGTCATGCTGCTCATATAGTCATATCTCCTCCAAATGAATCTTATATTAGAAAATGATTGATCATTCATATCAATATGATATTTTGAATGAAACAAACTTATATTTCCACAATGATCACATTTCTTTCCACCAACAAATTTTTTTTGTAAAATAAATCATCTTTTCTTTCACATAGAATTTTAGATATAAAAACACAGAATGTGAAAGGAGGAGGTTAACTTGGCCATAAATTTTTACCAAAATCCAAAAAAGTGTCGTAATACAACTCAAATTCCACATGATAACGACAACAACAAGTGTCACAGACAGTAATGGGTCTAACAAACCATGGCTTTTGTTGCACAAATGTATTGATGGAAATTTTAACTTCTTTATGCTCTTCCTTGAAGTTATTGAACAACTCTATTTGTGTCATTGACAATATATGTTTTGGATGTTCTTAATATTTTTTTCGTGCTATTATTCATTGCAACACATCCCTTGTATGTGGTGAAACATGAGATTCTTCCAACCAACAATTACGGGCCAATTCTTTGACATTTTCTGCAAGTCTATCTTTGTAGGGTTGTCTAGAAATCACTGTCCAACAAGCCAATTCATCATTTACATCTATTTGCAATCAATTTTTTTTATGTTTGTGCAATGTTTTTCTTGATGTTCCCATCATTTTTTCCATGTGTCGTGTCAAACGATCTTTTATATTGCTAGATGAAACAACCATTGTTTGTATCGCTCTATGTGCAACACAGACATCTTCTTTTCGATATTTTCCAAAATATTTTAATACACTAGTTATATTGTTAAATAAATTATGTTTCACCTTTGTATCCTTTGTCGACTTTTGAATACCCAATAATGATGTAGCTTCTTTTAACTTTCCTGACTTCATTAGACACAGTAAAATTTGATCTTGTACTCTTACTGATCCATCTTTGAAAAAATTATTATACATATTCTTAGTTCGATATATTATATAATGCTTAGCTTTTTTCTTCCCAAATTTGTCAGTATCAACATTTTCTAATACTTCATCATCAATATTGATAGATTCTCCTGCATATTTCAATTTAAAGTTTATATTAAAAAACAAAACCCAAACACAAATTCACTAAATTATATATACTTGAGTGTTCATCTTGCATTATCTAAATTTATGTACATACCTATAGGTGATTCGTCTTCTGCTTCAATTTCGGTTTCAATGTCTTCTTCTTCAACTTCGGTTTCAACGCCTTCTGCTTCAATTTCAGTTTCAATGTCTTCTTCGACATTATGAGACAAATCTATTTATGTAAATTTTGAAACACATAAAATTGTAATTACAATCAATTATATTATGTACAATATTTTAAATTTGAATTCTATACTTTGAATTCTATACTTTCTAAATACAGTCCCATTGTGTGTCATGTGCTCGATCATCATATGTGTAAGGAACCTCATCGTTACGACAACCATTCTAATAACAGGTGAAAAAATAAATTTTTTTGGTGTAAGGTGTGTGCGCGCATGTAGAAGTAACAACGCTCTTGACTCTACGTCGCCACTTGACGACCAACAAGACGCAACCACGAAAAAAGTAAAACTGACCACCCGCCCGCCTACCCTGCAAGGTTAGGACCTCCAAGACACATAATCAACGCTCAAGCCCAGGTTCCCATCGATTTTAACCATTTAAGGTCTCAGGGATGGTGACTGTTCTGAGGAACATGGAGGCGTCTACATCCCGCCCGACACAACCGACCAAGTGACTAACTGAATACAATCAAGTACCACATAAATAAGAAGAACGACTACATCCTTTACAGAAGGCGTGTGACAAAGGACTCTGACCACTAACGCCCAAGTTCAACATTATTTAAAATGAACAACTTTCCTCATTTACTAAATCGTAATAATTTATGGCACTTAGTTAAATGTCATTTCATTAGATGTGAACAATTCAACAAGTTTCAACAACTTTACCATAAAATAATGACCACAAAGTGCTACCTTTAATATATCTTCGCATTTAAATTACCGTATCCATACCTCGTATGTGGTTCCTTTGCTCTAAGGTCATATTAACATTACCATAACAACATCACCATATCATTCAAAAAAAATGATGACTTTACCCTTATTCTTTTTATTAAATACAACTGAACTACCAAACCTGACCATTAATAACCATGTATTTGCCCTTATGATAGAATAGCGTTGAAAATTAAACATCATCATCAACATTGCAATTTAATACAATAATTATCTTGCTAATTAAACAAATATTAAAATTGCGATTTAAACAAATTTATATTGCATTTCATAAAAACCATTGAAGATAACACAAGTCACATTACTACAAGCTGTCCATAAAACAATATCAATTTTGCATTTTAGTATTGCATTTTATGTTTGCATTAACATCTCATTCTAATGCATTACCTTCCATTACACTCACGGGAATATATCAATATCCATGAGGGAATAAGTTTCATTGAAAATTGTATGCAATATGGCCTTTCAATAATACTGCAAAATGAGGGAACACATTTCATGGAATCTAACTAATAAATTTGTGTGCAATATGCCCATTCAATAATACA